>ML788214.1:79645-107522 GCA_009831015.1 Picea engelmannii | reverse complement strand
AGGGATACATTTACATACATACTTTGTCACCTTCATATTTTTCCATATTCATATATCACATTCTAAAAACTCACATACCTTCAAAATATATTCACTATTACATGAGCATATAAATGGCTTTGTCAAAAGTATTTAAAAGTTAAATGGATGCCAGCACAATCATGGTTGTCACACAAGAACCAACCATGATGCATTCCAACAAAAATACTCTGCAATAAAAATCACATTATGCAAAGATCATAGATTAACATTGAATGCAACAAACAAAATATGGTTGAAACACAAGAACCAACCAAGTGCAGTTCACCAAAGTACTTTGCAAAAGTTAAGTAAATGATATCATGCAGAGTTTAAGCCAAAGCTCAAGTATCAAAAAGTAATTGATTGCATGAGGACATGCAATACCTTCAGTTTGGGGGTATGTAGGGTTTCAAAATAGTCCCTATTCTCACTCCATTACCTTCACAATTACTTCCATTTCACCTTCATATCACCTTCATATCACCTCCACATTATTACATTTACCTCATCATTGGGTTATAACTATGCTTTTCCAAAGTTTATCAATTATTAACATTTTTAAGTGGATTTGTGGTTAAACTTTAGAAAATAATATGCTTATACTTATACCTAAAAATAAGAATGAGTTTGTTAACATGTGTAGGTACAAAAGAAGCTTCCTAGGCACCTTTGTGTGGCACTCTATGTTCAAATTCGAATTTGAGGAGATCATGGACCTCATGGAGAATATCATGGAGGATAGGGTTATGTGTCTACATGGTTGAGAGATGTATGGAACTAAAGAGAGATTAGTGGATCACATTTATGAGTTTTTTATCGTAGCCCTTGTATAAATAGGAGTGTTACCTCCTTCATTTGTAATCCTGAAGCTTGTAATCTTAGAATTAGAGAGAGTTGTAATCTTAGAGTTGGTTTGTAATGGAGATTTTGAAATAAAGAATCATACTTTGATTTTGCTTCTACATCTGAGTCTCCTTTGAAGTGGTGTGCTTGTAAATTTATGGAGCCCCCCCCATGGCCTCACTTGCATGCTTATTTGCTTATTTCAGGTATAACTTAATTTATGTTTTTGTTTGATTCCAGCTTTTAAAGTTTTGTTAAATGTTCTAATACTGGAAGGATCTTATTTGAAAGTGTTTTTGTAAGAGAACCATAAGATCTTATATAATTATTAGATTTAGGTTTGTTTCATTTCATCTTTTAAGTTTTGTTCTAATATTGGAGGAGATCCTAAAATTCAGGTGTTCTTGTAAGAGAACCTTAGGATCTTGACAATTGTTAGATCTAGGTTTGATTATTTGTTGAAAGAGATTTTGATGAATATGTTCTTGTAAGGGAACTTTAAGATCTCGGACATGTTAGGAATATTTCTAGATCTATATATTTTAGGTAGCGCTTCTAAGTTTACCTTCCCGGGTTGACAATTAAATTGAACTCTGATTGACATCATCAATTAGAACTAAACAAGAACCTTGTAAATTCGGATCTCATGAGGCACCGATATGAAGATTTTCCACAATTCCAGTCTTAATCGAAATATCTAGAGGGATGGTGGGTGAAATATTTCTCAAGTTACCTTTGTACAAAACATCATGTGTTGGTTCAGGAACATGGGGAATAGTAACGACAGTAGATGGATTTGAAATCCGTTGGTAACTCTCTATTGTCTCGGGTTCCAAAAAGAGGATAGAATGATGATGCCCATCATCCCATGGGGTATCTTCCATGGAGATAATTTTCATTATCATCTCATTGGTGTGCAATACCACATGAAACAGATGAGGAGACGTATCTAAGAGAGAACGAGGAGAAGGGGTTGTCCATTGAATAACTTTATAAGCCAATTCCATCGGACTTAAAAGAAATCGGTCTCCATAACGAAGACAGTCGTCAAATATAGGTACTATCCAAGGGTCATAAGACTCGGGGGTTTCACCGAAAGTGGTCAAGATCATGTTAATAAAAGAGAAAAAAGGAGGAGGAACATCAGGTGGTGGAATGGGGAAGGTACCCATTAGCGATGAATCCTTTAAAATACCCACACCGACATTCTCATAACCAGGAGGTGTTTTTTGCAATGAAATGTGTGTTACTAGTGCGTGAATCAGAACTAAAGAAGGCGAGCTGATCTATGATAACAAATTTTCCTTGGTGAGGGAAATGTATCACATGGAAAAGAGTAGAAACAAATGCATGCATAGAATCAATCCAACTACGGCCAAGTAGAAGGTGGTAATCGAGAGGTGCATCAAACACCTCAACCTCAACAGTAACCGCTTTTACTTCTAATGCAATAGACATCGAAGGAATAACACCATAAGGTTTAAACCCAGTACCATTAAAATATTTTAGAGTATTGTGTGACTTGGTAAGGTTAGGAGAGCCAATGGATTTCGAACAAGTAACGGACTTGACGCAAGTTGAATCTCCTTCATCAACAATGGTTTGAAAAATGTTATTATTTTCCACAATGACTTGTATTTGAAACGCTAATTGATGATGGAGTCTTGGAATGTGATCTTCCAAGTCAAATATTATCAATTTTGTATCGGTAGGATCAATTCCACCAATAGCCTTTAACATTTCCTTTCATTGTGTAGGAAAACTTTGAAGGACTTCAAGAGCCGACATCGCAGAAGGGGTCTGTGCAAGATCTTCTACAATACTATAGTTTTGAGTGGCACGTGTGTGCGAGTTAAATGACGACTTACGAACAATTCCCTTAGGAGGTGGATGAAGAACTATATCTATACTCGGTCGTTCAAGATGAAGAGGATCGTTAGTAGGTGAAGTTGATGGAGGAGTTTCAACCAATGGAGGTGGTGAATCATCAACTTTCTCTTTGGAAGGAGAATAATCTTTGGCTCGAGTATCAACTGCAACTTCATTCTTCTTTGAGTCACCAATACACATAAGTACATAAAATGTGGTAGAGGGCGAAGGTTCATCATGAATAACCAATTGGGCTTTTTGTTGAGAAGGAAAACGTTGTGACAAAACGACAAGTGTGTTACACATCAAAATTACTCACTTCAATGATGACCTATTGTTGTCATTACAAGTGTCACAAGTGTTTCATTTTGGCCACAAGTGTTGCAAGTGTCGAAAACATCTTATTGTCATATTTCCTATGTCGTGTCTCGAACGACATCACAAGGAACACTTGAAGACACCCTCAGAGACTAGTTAAATAAGGAGAAATCATTTGACAAAGAGTACAAAGCCTTTGCCTTGAGAAATACCACTTAAAAATGAATTTTGAAGGGCAACGCTCCCCTACCCACTAGCAAGGAGTGCTAGTGCTCCTTTCCCTCCTTTGGGGGAGCGTTGTAGTGCTCTATGCACCATTATGGGGGAGTGTTATTCTGTTGAGAAAATCAGGGGAAGATCCCCCTTATCTCTGAAGTTAGTTTGATTCAAATCTTAGGGAGGATCCACAAGTGATGGAGAAAGATCCTCAACCTATCCCAAGAATCTCTAAGGTGTTTAGGCCTATCCAAGCCTATATAAGGAGGCCTCCTCATGGTAAAGGGAGAGACATTGAAGGCATCAAACTTATGATATCATAAGAGAGAATTATCAGTGAAAGCATAGTCATTTTGATTATGGATTATTTGAGCAAGGGGTTGGACAAGGAGAGTTGGAAGAGGTTGTTGCAGCTTCATCAATGGTTTGTAAGTATATCTTTTGAGTTCTCATTAATACATGTGCTTGGCCTGTTTCCTTCAAGATTGTGTATACCTACATGAATTTGTCTTTAATGGATAGATCTAGCTTCAAACTAATCATGGTAGAATAGGAAGCATTCTTTGTCTTTGATTGGATTGCAGAACTTGTTGAAGAGATTGAGGATTAGAGTTCAACATGGATTGGGCAAGGACAAACATCGTAAAAAGGTACATCTTCTTCCTCTTCTCTATAGATTATCTTATCTAGGTTTAAATGGATGTCAGTGACCAAAGTTAGCACCTTTATGTCTTGATCTTAGAGGTCTAGGATCCAAGAGGGAATCCACCTATCCGCAGGGGGATTTTCCTGTAACAGAAATTGGCGATTCCACTATGTATTTTTCATGGCTACGATCAGTTCATGTCATGGAAGTATAGATCCACATTGTATATTCAGTGACTATACATTTTTGTTAATACAATTATGGATCTATAGTGTACCTTATGGCGGCCATACCTTGCAATTCTTTATCACCCAAGCATAGATATGCCTGCCTTGGGTTTGAAACATATCATAATATTTGGTTGATGGTTGTGTCTTCTTCAAAGTAATTCAGTCATTAGTTTTTGTCTTCTAACTTTTCACTTTGGGGGGAAATATGTTACACATAAAAACTAATCACTTCAATGATGACTTATTTTCATCATTAAATAAGGAGAAATCATTTGACAAAGAGTACAAAGCCTTTTCCTTGAGAAATGCCACTTAAAAATGAATTTTGAAGGGCAACACTCCCCTACCCACTAGCAAGGAGTGCTAGCGCTCCTTTACCTCTTTTGGGGGAGCGTTGTAGCGCTCTGTGCACCATTATGGGGGGGTGTTATGCTGTTGAGAAAATCAGGGGAAGATCCCCCTTATCTCTCAAGTTAGATTTATTTGAATCTGAGGTGAAGGATGGATCATAGGGAGGATCCACAATTGATGGAGAAAGATCCTCAACCTATCCCAATAATATCTAAGGTGGTTAGGCCTCTCCAAGACTATATAAGGAGGCTTCCTCATGGTAAAGGGGAGAGACATTGAAGGCATCAAACTTATGATCTCATAAGGGAGAATTATCAGTGAAAGCATATTCATTTGGATTCTGGGTTATTTGAGCAAGGAGTTGGACAAGGAGATATGGAAGAGGTTGTTGCATCTTTATCAATGGTCTATAAGTATCTCTTTTGAGTTCTCATTAATACATTTGCTTGGCATGTTTCCTTCAAGATTGTGCATACCTACATGAACATGTATTGAATGGATAGATATAGTTTCAAACTAATCATGGTAGAATAGGAAGAATTCTTTGTCTTTGATTGGATTGCAGGACTTGTTGAAGATCTTGTGGATCATATCTCAACTTGGACTGGGCACGAAAAAACATCATAAAAAGGTACATCTTCTTCCTCTTCTCTATAGATTAGATTAGCTAGGTTTAAAGGGATGTCAGTGACAAAAGTTAGCACCTTTCTATCTTGATCTTAGAGGTTTAGAATCCAAGAGGGAATCCACCTGTCCGCAGGGGGAGTTTCCTGTAACAGGTTGTAGGAGGTGTCTCGGTCCCTTGCAGGAACTAGTAACCTCAGCACGTCTCGGACAATCTTTTGTATAATGATCCTCACCAAAGATAAGACAAGGATAACGAGGTTTGCGCTTTTCTTTGTCATTAACAAGTTGAGTCTTGGGTTTATTGGATTGTTGATTATTATTTTTATCCTCTTTATTCTTACCCTTCCCTTTATTTTTATTTATTTTTTACCAGTAGGTGGATACTAAACCGTGTTAACCTCAGAGGTTTTACCGGGAGAAGGAGTTGTAGGATTAACATTTTGTACATTAGCACTAGTAGATTTGGGATTGGAATGACTGGCTTGTTTGGACTGAGTCTTAGCATGAAAAGTGTCAATCACACTATCAACAGCATGAGAAGCTACTGGAGGTGTTGGATTTGGATTTGTAGATGGGAGAGGAGCATCAGGGATAAAGTCATATAGTGTTCTTGTTTGTGAATAAATGAGATCTAAGTATTGAGCACAAATAATCGACTGCTCTTCAGTGATGACATCGCCCATGGAAACATCATGGGCTATAGGAACGATGAGTGATTTGGTAAACCACTCAACCAACAATTGATTAGGAATTCGTCTTCTCATCCTCCACTCATGAATATGATCGGAAATGTGAGTAGAAAAGGATTGTTTAAATGAACTCAAAATTTTGGTTCATATCTCATATCGTATCGGTAACTGGTAATGTGTTAAGAAATCCATAGCTAAAGTGTTGAAATCATTGAAGAATCCTTGTGGAAATTCAATATACCATTTGGCTATCGAACTAGTAAGAGTTTGTTGGAAAATACGTAATCGAATGGAGTCATCCATCAACGATTTAGATGAACACCAAAGATGAAATGTCATGACGTGATTAATTGGGTCTTCTCTCGATCTACTGTCAAACTTAGGAATTTATAATGGTAATTTGGCAGGTGTAACCAGACAATAAGGAGAATGCAGAATAGGATCATTAAAAATCCTAGATAGATCTAGTAAATCCAAAGTAGCAAGAAAGGGAAATCGTTTGTTCACTTGAGGAAACTAGTAATTTTGAGGAGGCAATCTCGTAGGTATACCAGTAGGACCATAAGCAGACTATAGATAGTTAGAGGGTCCTGTCAAATTCATTGGTGGAGAGTTTCGAGTCAAGTAGCCAAAATTTGTTGGTTGATTGGGTGTTCTACCTTGCAAAGGAGAATTACACTGAAAGTATTTACCCTAAGTAGGATTTATAGAGCCTAGATATGGCTGGCCAAGATTAGGGGGTACAAAAGAATTTACTTGAGCATTTTTCCCCCCAGGCGGTTGTTGATTTCCTTGGAAAGGAAAATTCCAAGGTTAAGATTGTAATCCAGGTATATATTTCTCATATACTGGGTTAAGAACCCCAACTTGGGGTTTCCCCCCAACTTGAGGTTGGCCTCCAACATGAATTTCAAAACCAGAAGCGACAGAATGACTTGTGCCTCCAACTTGATTAGAGCTACTTGGGCCAGAGTGATTCCTATAGGTGGAGTGGAGGATGAATGTTAGGCCCTCTAGAGAGAACCTAGGTAGGTGTAGGAACAAAACTACTAGCAACATTATACCCAGGAGGAAAAAAAATATTAGGCCCTTCGGATGGACTCTGGGAAGGATTGGCAATAGAAGTATTAAGAGAATTATACCCAGGAGGAAGTGATGGATTTTATCTAGGAAGAAGTGGCATGTCAGTAGGAGCTTGAGTTATTACTCGACTTCCAGTAGAAACATATGTAACTTGTGGGACTATGGTAGAGCTAATGAACTAGAGAAGAAGAATTGTATGAGAACCTATTATCACTCCAAGAAACTCTTTGTGGTTGTAAGTCAAAGATGATTGGTAACTTAAAGTAAAAAAAATTGTGTGTTTTTGTATGTGTGGATCAATGGGATAAATCAATTACACTATGGTATTCAGACAGTCAAAATGAGAATCAAATGAACCAACGCTCTCAAGGATCAATAATCAGATGATAGCTTTTAAGTGGGTGAGAAAACAATGCTTATAAACCAAATACAAATGTAGGGTTTAATAAACAATGATAAGCAACTATTAATCAAGTTATGAGCTAACCAATGAGATGACAGTCATTCTACAGCTAAAACAACTTGAATAAGAGTACAGAAGGAAAGATGAGAATCTAACATCAATAGAGAGAGAAAACTGTGATTTGTATTATCATATGGAAAAGTCTGTTTACAATATAGTATCTTCTATATACAAAATCGAATCGTTCCTCTATCAAAATGATAGGTATTTATATATTTTACAACATATCTAAGATCCTAGAAAAATGGATATGGATTTCTAAATATAGAAAACAGAGCACAAAACCAATACACTAAGATAATTAAATCTAGTTCCTTTAGATCGAATTGTTTTCAAATATTGTCTCTGACATCTAGTCTCCTTCATTTTTTGTTTCTTTTATGTGTCAAAGGATGATAAAGACACATGTCTTCCATGGCAGAAAGCTTTCACCAGCTGGGAACAAAACTTAGTTCACCTTATGAGCATCTAACTCATATATCTCTACCAAAACTTGAAACTAAACATTTGGTAATTTGGTAATTAATTCTTAGATGCCTGCTTATCCTTCAAACCACCCAAAAATTGCTTTGCATGGGCTCAAAATCTTCAAAATCTCTTCTTTGTGGTTTCACCGGCTATTATGCCTTAAGATYTGCTAGTTAGCCGGTGAAAGCTCTGTTTTTCAACGGCTAACTAGTTATAACCGCGTCTCCTATGCCGGTGAAAGCTCTGAGTTGGAAAAATTAAAATCTTTGTTGATTGATACTTCATCAATCTGTAGTTCTTAATTTTCATTAAGTGTTGGTGAACCTAGGGCTTCATTCTTTGTCATCTGTTTTTCAGTTATAGTTGCATCTGGAAAATTTTACTCTATTGACAAATCCAAAGGTGTATTCAACTATCCTCTCATAGAAGTCCAGTCCATCACATCATGTTTTGGTATTTGAGCTGCATTTTCTTGGTGAAATAGAAAGTTCTCTTCAGCATTTCCCAGCTGTGTATATCATTGGCATATATGTCTACAATAGTACTGAAAAGAACTAAATCCCACTGGAATCCACTCTTAACAATATCTGCATGCACTTGCTTGTCCAGTTCTAGAGAAGCTATGCCTACACATGCCCTCAGAACATTAGCAACTACATAATGATCAGGGTTCACAATGTTCTGTCACATATGATAGAAGAGAACCAAAACCTCTATGTCCTGCCCATGAAAAGCATACCCCACAATCATGGTAGTTGAGGTGATGGTAGATGCGCGAGTGCCAGTGTCTTTTTACAGTCCATATGGTTGATATATCCAACATGAATCGAATACAAGAGCATGACCCAAGAGTTGCGACCCTTACTCCAAGATACCACAACGATCTTCCATATTCCATACCTGCACTAGATCATTTTCTATCCATCGCCATCAAAGCTTCCAGATCTGTCTTTGTGTATCATATGAATATAAAAATTCCTGTTTTCATGGTTCCTCATGGCTAAATTTTCATACAACCTAATACCTTTTGACATGTCAAAAATCCAGAATGCAACTATCCTTACAAAATCTATTGCGCACACATTCTTTGCCTACAAAATCGGGCATCTAGACTCGGTTCTTGTGTGTATACTTGTAACTGCTCTGTGGCTTAATTATGATAATTAGACATGTGTATATCGATTTATTACTTTGAAAAGTAGACTGGAATTTAGCTTTGGCATGTGTAATATGCTTGACAGACTTAGGATCGGCTTAAAACACTCATGGCTTATCTTGAGCCTGCGTGTATGACTTGATATTGACTTATGGGCTTTGTCTTATGCACTAGATAAGTAGTGTGATGACTTAGGATTAGAATAAGAGTTTGATACTTAAGCACAACACATTTATTTAGCAAAATTTTATAATTAGACATCTAAAAAGGTAAAGACTAAGGTGTCTAAACAATACTAACCATGTTTTGGAATACAGGCATTGAAGACATGATGAAAAGACTCTCAAGTAAACATAATCAATGGGAGCATGGTCTATAGATATTTGGAGACAAAACACTGGCCAAACATATTTAGAAATGGGCATATTGAATAAAACTTGAGGAGATACTCCAAAAATACCAGTGCATTTTTTATCGCTAACATTTGGCTCCAACTGGGATGGAGACCTCCCTACAAGATTTCCAAGAACCTAGTAGTTCTAGTCACCTTTAGAATTGGGCATGGAGTCATCTGGCCTGTACAAATGATCTCTTCAAAACTGTAACCTACCTGTAACCTGCTCTGCTTATTCAGCAGCTAATAACTGAAAAGTCTACTTGCTCGTAGATGAGCTTATTCTCTTCTACTCCTACTACTAATCAGTAAAGGCAAACTGATCAAGTGAAGTCATCCTTCCAATGAAGCCATATCAAAAACTGGTTTACTGAACCTATTCTTGGTCTTGACCCGAAAAATAATGGAATATATAGCCAACGAAAATGTGGTTTGAACAGATGATAAAGCCAACTTTCATCTGAAAAAAAATAATTTAACACATATGTTGCTCATAGATTCCAAATAATTAGCAATAGGGTCATCAAATCCACAAAGAAATACCTCTTTATGTTGTTGTTCCAACTGAAAATTGAAATCCTGCTGCTTGTTGCCTTCACTGATGTCAATGTTGAATGTGGATTGTTCTTCTTCTCTCAAATGAAAATAAAATCTCAACTGTTGATTTGAAACTTTCTTCTCCTCACCTTCCTCCTCATAACTGTTGAAATCTTCCTTTGTCTGCAAATCAAAAAACTGAGGGTTTCCTTTTGAATCTACTGCAGATATGAAACTATCACCTGCTAATGTGTCAATCTGATAATCATCTTTAGGTTTTTTGAAGGGGACAATCTCATATTAATGACAACCTAAGTCAGTATATGCATTTGATATAATGACAAAAGAATCACTGTGGTTATCATAATGTTGATCACTGATCTCTTGATCATGATGAGAAATATTTTATGTTGTAACAAAGTCTTCATAAATCTCAAAATTTTCTTCCTTATCATTGTATTGGTCGAATATAGGAAAATCATTGTCAAATCCTAATGTCGGAGATGAAGAATTATGCATAGAGTTAATAGCAATAGGATTTTGAAAAATATCACTTTTTTCTTCACCATAATTTGAAACAACATGTTTATAAGGAGAAAAATGGTACTCTTGTTGTTTCAACTGAGAACTGAAATGTTGTTGGAGCTGTTGGTTGCTCTCACTGATATCAATGTTGAATTTAGGTAACTCAAACTTTGTTGCAGATCTAGAACTATCACACACTAACTTAGAAATTTGATCATCATCTTTGTCCCCATATCTGTTGTGATTTCCCTTGATCTGTAAATATGAAATTTGATGGCTACCTACATTGGTTGTAAGTTATATTTGACTAATAGACAGTTGATCTGTATGGTTTGTAATTGGAATAATTAAATTTTCAGATGTACAATAATGAGAAGATGATGAAGCAGAAAAACTTTCATCTTTATCATATAGCATAAATTCTTCACAACAATGTTCAAGAAGAAATTCCTGAGAGAAAAAACTTTCACATTGATGATGAAATGTTGTATGAATTTTTTTTTAAAGAAGATATACTAGAAAAAGGTAAATATGTATACCATTTGCGAGCATCACCTTCCGACGAATACATAAACATCTTCATAAGCACATATTCATCATGAATATTTAACTAAACCATGCATTGATGAAATCTGATGAGATGATCTGAAGGATTGTCTTCTTTCTTTTCTGAAAATCTTGGAAGATGATCTCCCCAAATATCTATAGAAGGAACTAGATGTGGGAAACCAGGAACTGTTGAGAAGTCAATAAGTGCAAACCTTCGAGCCAAAATAGCTACAAACGCCTTTGACATTTGAATATTGTGGAGTCGCCACTGAATCCATCCTTCATGGAGTCGCCAGATAGATGATTACAACCAAAAATATGTCCAAACTTTGTCTATCATCAAAGCTAGATCTTATCGTCTCCCAAGGAAGCTGAGATTCAATATCCTTTACCCGGCAACGACGCCAATTTGTTATCACTCCAAGAAACTCTTTGTGGTTGTAAGTCAAAGATGCTTGGTAACTTAAAGTAAACTTGTTTTTGTGTTTTTGTATGTGTGGATCAATGGGATAACTCAATTATAGTATGGTATTCAAATAGTCAAAATGAGAATCAAATGAACCAGTGCTCTCAAGGATCAATAATCAGATGATATATTTTAAGTGGGTGAGAAAGCAATGCTTATAAACCAAATACAAATGTAGGGTTTAATAAACAATGATAAGCAACTATTAATCAAGTTATGAGATAACCAATGAGATGACAGCCATTCTGCAGCTAAAACAACTTGAATAAGAGTACAGAAGGAAAGATGAGAATCTGACATCAATAGAGAGAGAAAACTGTGATTTGTATTATCATATGGAAAAGTCTATTTACAATATAGTATCTTCTGTATCCAAAATCGAACCGTTCCTCTATCAAAATGATAGGTATTTATAAATTTTACAATAGATCTCAGATCCTAGAAAAATGGATCTGAATTTCTAAATATAGAAAATAGAGAAAAAAACCAATACACTAAGATAATTAAATCTAGTTCCTTTAGATCGAATTGTTTTCAAAGATTGTCTCTGACATCTGGTCTCCTTCATTTTTTTTTCTCTGATGTGTCAAAGGATGAGAAAGACACATGTCTTCCATGGTAGAAATCTTTCACCAGCTAGGAACAAAACTTAGTTCACCTTATGAGCATATAACTCATATATCTCTACCAAAACTTGAAACTAAACATTTGGTAATTTGGTAATTAATTCTTAGATGCCTACTTATCCTTCAAACCACCAAAAATTTTCTTTGCACGGGCTCAAAATATTCAAAATATCTTCTCTGCGGTTTCACCGGCTATTCTTCCTTAAGATCTGCTAGTTAGCCAATGAAAGCTCTTCTTTTCAACGGCTAACTCGTTATAACCACACCTCCTATGCCGGTGAAAGCTCTGAGTTGGCAAAATTAAATCTTTGCTAGTTGATACTTCATCAATCTGTAGTTCTTGATTTTCATTAAGTGTTGGTGAACCTAGGGCTTCATGCTTTGTCATTTGTTTTCCAATTATAGTTGTATCTGGAAAATTTTACTCTATTGACAAATCCAAAGGTGTATTCAACTATCCTCTCATAGAAGTCCAGTCCATCACATCATGTTTTGGTATTTGAGTTGCATTTGCTTGGTGAAATATAAAGTTCTCTTCAGCATTTCCTAGTTGTGTATATCATTGGCATATATGTCTACAACAGTACTAAAAAGAACTAAATCCCATTGGAATCCACTCTTAACAATATCTTCATGCACTTGCTTGTCCATTTCTAGAGAAGCTATGCCTGCACATGCCCTCGGAACATTAGCAACTACATAATGATCAGGGTTCATGATGTTCTGTCACATTTGATAGAAGAGAACCAAAACCTCTCTTTCCTGCCCATGAAAATCATACCCCACAATCATGGTAGTTGAGGTGACGGTAGATGCGCAAGTGCCAGTGTATTTTTACAATCCATCTGGTTGATATATCCAGCATGAATCGAATACAACAGCATGACCCAAGAGTTGTGACCCTTACTCCAAGCTACCACAACAATCTTCCATATTCCATACCTGCACGAGATCATTTTCTATCCATCGCCATCAAAGATTCCAGATCTATCTTTGTGTATCATATGAATATACAAATTCCTTTGTTCATGGTTCCTCATGGCTCGATATTCATACAACATGATACCTTTTGACCTGTCAAAAATCCAGAACGCAACTATCCGTACCAAATCTGTTGTGCACGCATTCTTTGCCTATAAAATCAGGCTTTTAGACTCGGTGCTTGTGTGTAGACTTGTAACTTCTATGTGGCTTAATTATGAGAATTAGACATGTGTATATCAATTTATTACTTTGACAAGTAGACTAGAATTTATCTTTGGCATGTTTAATATGCTTGACAAACTTAGGATCAGCTTAAAACACTTGTGGCTTAGCTTAACCTACGTGTATGACTTGATCTTGACTTCTGGAATTTGTCTTATGCACTAGATAAGTAGTGTGATGACTTAGGATTAGAATAAGAGTTTGATACTTAAGCACAACTCATTTATTTAGAAAAAGTTTATAATTAGACATCTAAAAAGGTAAATACTAAGGTGTCTAAACAATACTAACCATGTTTTGGAATACAGGCATTCAAGACAGGATGAAAAGACTCTCAAGTGAACGTAATCAATGGGAGCTTGGTCTATAGAGATTTGGAGAAAAAACATTGGCCAAACATATTTAGAAATGGGCATATTGAATAAAACTTGAGGAGATACTCCAATACTAGTGCATTTTTTATCGCTAACAGAACTAACCAACAATTGGTCTGAAACCGTAAAAATATTATTGGTCATGCCAGTAAAATTATCTAAAGGTATTGTATAATCAGTGGAAGTCATGAGTGTATGTGATGACATAGGTTGAATTGGACACATTCCTAGTTTATCAAAAATATTGTGTCCCAAGTAAGTCCTTCAAAAATAAAGGATGGGGACAGAGCTAGGATTAAAAATTCCAACAGTATGAACCGGAGTTCTAAACGATTCACTCTGAAAGGGTGGATCATCTACACCAGAATCTATGTAAGGTCCAATAGGTATTCTAGTATAGTCTTCAACAACAACGTCTCCTGAAGAATTTATTCGGAGAAAAAGTGGATCATGTATAACATTCAATAATGGATTTACAAGAAGTGTTGATTCCTCCAATGGAGTAGAAATTCCAATCTCATAGGACATGTCGTTATTGACTGCTCCTTCAGGAGAAGCACCCTATGATGAGTTAGGAAGCAAAGGATCATATTCTTCTGGCTCTTCTAGAGGTAACCCTTGCATCCTACATGAACGGAGAGGGTCGATGTTGGCCTCACCAAATAAAGAATGAAATAAATCTATGGCCAACTAGAGAAACAAACAGCACTCACTAGTAAAATCTAGATATCAAGCATGCAAACAAACCTTCTTATTTCGAAATCACTAGTTGGTGATGAAATCCAATGTTGTGAGATCAAGACAAGAAGGGGTTGGGATAAAGTGGTTGGAAATGTTACGTTGAAGACCTGCTTAACGGACTTACACCATGGTTCAATCTCCCACACATAATCTTGGGTATACCCTCCAAGGAGCCCGAGTGAGTTTGGCCAATGTCGATTCCAGGTACCGTGAAGACTTACCCCTTCATAGACACCTCGTGTAAAGACTCTAAAGAGATAGGCCACTAAGGTTACCAATTACAACAATGATTCTTGGGGAAGCAGACAACAGTCTAATCCATGCACAAGGGCATGGTATCTAAGCCCAAAATCTCCTCGAGAAGGTCTACACAGTATTTTCTTCGCAAGTGACCCCCAATAATATGTGAAATCTCTACAGTAAGACCAACAAAGCAGGGTGAGTAACTCTGTTGGCCCTAATGTGACCTCATGATTGACCCTTGTGTTAGAACGGCTTCCCAGGATAAAATATAGAAAGTGGATTTAAACTCTCCTTATCACAAGATACTATTGTGTTTTTTGATGATTTGGAGAGTGTGCCTCACAACCTATTCCAAAGTGATATCCTATCTAATGTTGTTTTATAAAAGTTCTAGAAAATAAAATTTGCTAGATATTTTTTAAAATTACGATGAATTTTAATGGTTGTTGCTTACTCAAAAAGGAAATGAATATGAAATTGATGACGTATTTGAACTTCACCCAATAAAATGAAAAAAGAGATGAGATGCAATATTTTTGTTCGATGAACTCTAAATACATAAGGGAGAAGGTTTCTTTTTCCAGAATACAACAAGTTACAAAAACACAATTTCTTCAAGCTTTGAATGATATTGATTCTAAACAATCAAAGCTTACTAAACTTTCCAATTTTCTCTTTTTCAACAAATATTTGAATGCAAAAAAATTATTGTAAAGACTACTAATAGAATAATAAACTATAGTCCTTTCCTTTTCAAATAAAAACAGAGATCTAATTCAAAAAGAAAGAGTTGTCCAAGAAGATCAATGCACACACAACACTATTTCCCAAACTAAACTCAAAATGCAAGAAAAAATACAAAGTAAGAAAACTTATTTGTCACATGCAAACAAAAATTGTTTTCCAATCAACAATAATCCAAAACTCTCAAAAGATCAATAACAACTTATCTAGCAAGCACTCAAGGATGAAGCCTTGAGATTATACCCTTGCAATAAGAAGTCAAAGACAAAACTAATAAAACTTATGAAAAAGACTCTCAATCACTTGAGAAAATATGAAAACCATGCTGCAATTAATCATTCACCAGGACTAAAATTTCACCCCAAGAAGTAATGACAAATCTGGGCAAAGAGAAGAAAATTGATTGTGACTCCAAAAATTTCTACAAGAATCACCGCAAGTTGCAGAAGAGCACATTGTGACGATGAAGGATCATCTCAAGATGAAGGAAAAACACAGTGTGATGTTGTTGCTCTAGTTCACACAATTAGGGTGCGATGATGATTGAACATAAGGAAAAATTGAAAAGAGGACAAAGTTTCTCAATGAACTTTCAAAACCAGGGAATCAAGATGGATCACCCAAAGACTCAAAGAATGAAATTGACCAAAAGAAGGCAAGGTAAACGAAAATAGGAAGCAAAAAACCAAAAGAGGATGTTCCCCAGTATGGTTTCCAATTTTGTTATCGCACAAATTGGTAAGTGAGGACACAAACTAATCTCCCTAGTTTCAAAAAGAAGATAGAACAAAACAAGGCAGAATACAAAGTTCTCCTTAGATTTCATTGTAATATAAACTAGTTCAAAGAGGGACAAATGAAATACCATTTAAATGATGTTTGATCCTCGCTAATGTCATCCTTGTTGCTCCATATTTGGATCTGTGGGATGGTGATCCTTTTAAGAATGACAAAAAAACAAAGAGAGAGAACAACGATATATATATTCCAATGAATTTTATGTATAAGTTCAAGGAATTATACAATAAAAGTAAAGACACCTTTATAGGGAAGAAATGTATTACTGCATTATATTGAATGAAAGTGGAGAATACAACCCATGTCTTTATGTTGCAAGGTACTATCCAACGGCCCTTTTCTTCAACACACACACCTTTTCTACAATGCTTTTGATGAAGAGCATTCACAACCTGACTTGGAAAGCTAAAGAAAAGCTATCTCAAGTACAATCTATAGAATAATTGTCCATGCATAAGCAAGCCTATCCTTTCTCATGAGAGATCCCTCTTTATATAGGGTGAAAGAGGGATGGATGAGGAGATTAGGATGATCCCACTAAATCAGAGAAGTGAGTAAGATCCAAACTAATTGGAGGCCACCTCATCTTCTAGAATATTCCCTTCTAGAAATTTCTTGAATTTCACTTTTTCCCTTGTTTGAGGATTGTCGCACCCTATGCACAGACAACATGCAACGATGTTGCAGTCCAGTTTTGGTGCAGCATGCAATGATCAAGCATCATCGCACCCCAAGCATTGAGCAGGGTGCGATGATATCCTTTGATATGGGTTTTAAGGAAGAAAAGATAATCCACTTTTCTCATGGAGAAAGTCTCATTTAGTATCTTCAGGGAACATGGAAGTGAGTTATGCACATATCATCAGTTCATCATAGGGGTGAAAAAAATAATGTGTAACACCTGGTAAGGAAAATGTTGTAGTTTATTTCCTTTCTAGGATTCATAATGAAGGTGAATTAATTCCTATTAAATATAATTCCCCTTATATATTTTTGCAATATCTACTAAATTTCCTTGGTGTGCAAATATTGTAAACTATCTAGCTAAAGGAAAATTACCTCAATATATTTCTTAAAAGAAGAAGTAGAAGGTCATTAAACTCGGTTCCACTTACTCATGGAATAGTGGAGAACACTTTTGTACTGGACCTAATCGTATCATTCAGAGGTGTGTATGAGAGGATGAAGTGTATGACATATTGAAGGCATGCCATGATGAACCATGTGAAGGTCATTTTGTTGACAGAAGAACCGATATAAAGTCCTTAATCTAGGGTATTATTGGCTTACTCTTTTTAGAGATGCAAAGAAATACATTAGAGTATGCTATAGTTGTCAATGGATGGGTATATCAATACAAGCATACGAGATGCCTCGACAACCTCAGGTATTTATAGAACCATTTGAAAAATGGAACCTAGATTTTGTAGGACCTATTTTTCTAATATATAGAAAGAAAAAGTATATCTTGGCATGTACTAATTATGTCACTAAATGTGTATAAGTCGAACCTCTTTTACATGCTAATGAACAATTTGTTTTTTAGATTTTTTATTTGAGGAAATATTTACTTGTTTTGGTGTCCCAAGAGACATTATGATAGATCAGGGTACTAAATTCACATGAAACCTTGTCCATAAGATCATAGAACAATATAAGATCAAGAATCAAAAGTCATCCCCCTACTATCCACAAGCCAATGGGCAGGTGGAGTCCAAAAATAAAGTACTTGAAGTTGTATTGACCAAAATTGTTCAATTACACCACCGATATTGGGTAGATAGGATCCCTAAAGTACTTTGGGCTTACCAAACCACATGGAGGAACACTACTGGTCATACACCATATGAACTTGTGTATGGGATGCAAGTTTTGTTTTCTATTGAGTTCCAAATCAATACTTTCAAAACAACATCCAAGCTTCAGATGGATCTTTCAGAGGCATAGAAGCATAGGTTGTTACAATTAAATGAATTGGACGAGATCTAACAATATGTAGTTCAGAAAACTACCATTACACAACAACAAATATCTATATGGAATGACAAATTCATTAGGAAGAAGAAGTTCAAACCAGGTGACTGGGCTCTCTTATTTGATTCTAGATTTAAAAATTGTAAAGGAAACCTTAGTACACATTGGTTAGGTCCATATGAGATAGAGACAGTTTTTGACAATGTGTTGGCATGCAGTGGCAGACCGAGGTTCAATATTAATTCACAAACAAATTTGAAGATACCGTCCTTTTTAGCATCACCCACAAGCAGGTGAAGTCTCACTGAGGTACCTATGGGGACTATAGGAACCAATATTTCACAATCATGAAAGGAATGGAGACTGTTTTAACATTCATTCTTACTTAACATTCATTTAACATGCAATATTGCCTGTGCACGAAATCATAAAAACATAACAACATATGACAGATTCATCTTACCTAACCATTCAACCTGTGTGTGGAACTATAAGATACATATTCATATTAACCATTAATAATTTAGTACATATGTGCAACAAACAAAGTAAACCAACACATCATAACAACACACGCACATCAGAACACTAGAATTTAACGTGATTCACCCCAACTGGGTTACGTCCACAATGCATGACTTCTTATATTATTCTACCCCAAAATGACCTAGTTGCTCGCACATATAGTGCACACTTAGCTCATTTTCCAATCATACTCTTAAACTCCACTCATACCATTCACTCATACTCTCACTCTATGATTTCACTCATAGATTAATGTTATCTCTTCTTGACTGACTCAATCCCTTCTACCCAAAACCCATTACATATTTATACATTGCTACTAGGGGTTAGCCCATTACAAAATGGACTAAATGGTCTAACTACTACTAACAAAATTCCACCTTCCTTGTGTGCTAACTGTATTCCATGTGATTTTCTCCTTTGTTGACTTGTCGTAAGGTTTTATCCTGGGTGATTCCCAAAACTTACCCAAAATTCCATGCTCCAATAGGCCAACTATTTGTTGGCGCGCAGTGAGCAAACCCGGGGTTCAATATTGATTCACCAACAAATCCCAAGATACCGGCTCTTTTGGCATCACCTACAAGAATATGAAGTCTCACCCAAGGTACTTATGGGGACTATAGGAAATAGGATTCCATGGTCATGAAGGGAATGGAGACCGTTCTAACATTCATTCAACATGCAATATACCATGTGCACGAAATCATAACAGCATAAAAACATATGACATAATCATCTTACTTAACCATTCAACCTATGCGTAGAACTATCAGATAGATATTCATATTAACCATTAAGCATATATTACATGTGTGAAACAAACAAAGAAAACCAACACATCGTAACAACAAGCACACATCAGAACACATGCATTTAATGTGGTTCACCCCAACTGGGATACGTCCACAACAATTGGCTTCTTATATTATTCATTCATGTTCAATCCTTACAACATGTGCTCACTGTGCTCAAATAAGATACATCAGTTCTACCCCAAAATGACCTAGCCATTTGTGCATATAGTGCACCCTTAGCTCATTTTCCAATCATACTCCTGAAGCCTACTCATACCATTCGCCCATGCTCCCACTCTATGATTTCACTCACAAATTATTGCTATCTCTTCTTGATTGACTCACTCCCTTCTACCCAAAACCCATTACATATTTATACATTTCTACTAGGGCTTATCTCGATACAAAATGGACCAAATGGTCTAACTACTATTAACTTATTCCTTCCTCATGTGTTGACTCCTGAAAATGTGTTAATTTTCTTCTGCATGATTTGCTCCTTTGTTGACTTGTCCCACGGTTTTCTCCTGTGAAATTTCCAAAACTTACCCAAAATGTTATGCTCCAACAAACCCCCAACACTCACATGTGGCTCATCCCAAGCCACTTCATGATTTCTTCTAGGTCTCCATGAACTTCTAAAATGTCTCCTTTACAACTATGATAGTTTCTCTTCCTTGTATTTAATGTTGCGCAATTCCCTCAGTCATCTCTGTAGTATTATGGGTCTTCAAATTTTATGCACTTTCTTGTACTACCTGCTTGGCCATTCCTTGCATAGCTGCTACTTTTGTTGTCACCTTGTATGCTTCTTCCTATAGTAACTAAGTCGAATAAGCGTGTAAATCCTTCTTAACTTTCTCCTTCAATATAGGTAGATGGATTTATTGTTTCTCAATTATCATAAATGTTGCAATAACCAGGTTCTTACTATGCAACAAGTTCTCTTCCTTTATTCTTTGTGTTCCTGTTATTCTTCTTGATCCTTTTCTAGTTCTTTTGTCTCTTTCTGCATCATTTACAACCTCGCTTCCTTCCCTTTTTAGGGAAGTTTTCCAACCTTGGATCTGCTTCTTCCACTTTTGGGACTTTTTCCTATGTTGTTTCTTTCTTACCGCGCTGCTTCTTTGTGGCTCTTATGGAATATTCTACTTTCATTGACTCCATAACCCTTTTAACCACAGCCTGCGTTCTTTGTAACATACTCATCTTTATTTTCACCACTATCTCTTTGTTCTCTCGAATATCGCCCCTTTTTTCTGGTATTATAGTCTATCGTGATATGTTATCTTCCTTTGTGCATCCATCATTTCCAGTCCCATCCGATTGTACTCTTAAGCAATTCTTTCCATATTCTACAATCATTCTGTATCACTTGGAAGATCATACGTTCAATTTGCTAGCCTTTAATGGTCTTGTCGTCGCTTTCCATTTATGACTACACGTCTCCACTACTTCGTCATTATGATCACTCTTTAATGATTTCCACATCATGTGTGCTCTTTAATGCATTTCCTTCCCTCTACGCATATCTATGCCACACTTCAATCTTTCTTCCTGTGTGCCTTCCTCTTTCTACATCTCTGCAAAACTTTCTGGATTTATCTCCTTAGTCATTTCACCCTTCAAATTTTTTTATTGTTTTTCTTCTCTTCTTCTTCTTTCTACAATAAACTATAATACAAGTACTATGATACACATATTGCGTGGAAGTACGGTTGTCTCTATACAGTTTCATTCGACTATTGTTAACCATTCCTTCCACAACTTCTCCATTCAGTATCTTTAGTTGAACAACACCTGCATCTGTCACAAACCTGATCACATATGGACCCAACCAATGCATCTGAAACTTCCCAGGGTGCTACAAAAACTTGTTGTCGTAAAGAAAAATTAAGTCTCTTGTCTGAAACTTCTTCTATTTAATGTGCTTGTCATGCCATGCTTTCTCATGTTCTTTCTGAACTTGTTGATGGAAACCTGCAACAAACTAGTCCTCTTCCATCTCTACTAGTTCTAACAATCGCTTCTCCACTGCGTCTGAATTTGTAAGTTTTTTCAGAGTAGCAATACGCAGACTAAGGACTATGAATTCCATAGGCATAACAACTTATTTTCCATACACTAGTATGAATGGGGTATGTCCTGTCAACTTCTTACTTATATTCCTATACACCCATAATATTGTTGGAATCCTTAAGTCCCAATCATCTTAGCTTACATTACACACCTTCGTCAGTGCATGTTCTATTATCGTATTGAATGCTTCTACTATTCCATTTTCCTAAGGATGATATAGTGTGTTCTTCTGATGATGAATCTGGAACTCTTCTGTCAAAATTGTAATTGTATTATTCATAAAATGAGTTCCCTGATCACTCATAAGTATTCGGGGGAATCCAAACCTTTTCATCACATTTTCAAACAAAAATATCACAATTGTCTCCATGCTGCAATCTCTAACTGGCTTTGCTTCATCCCATCTGGTCAAGTAATTTGTTGCAGTAGTGATTTATCTGGCTCTTGACCTCTTCATTGGTGGATTGATCGACCCAACAAAGTCCACTACCCATTTATCAAAAACATGTAATGTCACTTTTGGTACTAACAACATATCATCTCTTCTGGAAAGCTTCCTAATTCTTTGTCAAACATCACAAGTCTTACAAAATTCCTTAACGTCCTTATGAAGGGTAGGCCACCACAATACTATGTGCAAAATCTTCTCAATTGTTTCTTTCCCTACATAATGACCTCTTGCAACCCCTTCATGTGCCTCTAACAATATCATATGTCTTTCATGTTCTAATACACATCATCACAGAATGCCATATGTGCCTAACTTGTACAAATTTACTACTATTGATAGTATGCTAGCTTCACTACTAGTTGTTCTTCTACGCAACTGTAAACTCAGGTGAGGTTACTCTTGTCCTCAAGAAATGAACTATGCCTGCAAAATAGTTATCAACCATTTGTACTAAAAATAAGTGCGCATTCGGTAAGTTGTCATCCAAGTTTCCTGCATCTTCTCCTGATAGTATGCACGATATGTGATCAGGTCCTGAATTAAATTTCCCTGGTTTTACAATTACCTCATAGTCATATTCCTAAAACAATAATAGTCATCTTCATATTCTCCTCTACAACACTAGATTATTGACCAAATATCTTAGCGAGGAATGGTTTATGTACACCTTAAAGTGTGAACCCAACAAGTAATTTCTGAACTTCTGCAATGCATACACCATTGCTAATCCTTCACATTCTATAGTCATATAGTTTTATTCTATAGTTGAAAAATTCTTTCTTGCAAATGCAATGGGATGATATATGTATCCTTCTCTAGGATGAGCTAACAATGTGCCTAAAGCTATAGATAACGCATCCATGTGAACATGAAATTCCTTCTTCCAATCTAGAAATATCAAAATCAAGGTGGTAACCAATTTCTACTTCAAAGTATCTAAACCTTCCCGACATTCCTCACTCCATTGAAACTTATTCTCCTTCTTTAGCAATATTTCCATCAGGGTTGTAATATGTGCATATCCTATAATAAACTTCTTGTAGTACCATGTATGTCCCAACGTTTCTCGTAACTTTCACATTGAATTCAGTGGTGGTAAATCAACAATAACAACAATCTTCACAAGATCCACCAACAATCATTTCTTACACACTACATGGCCCAGTAAGATACCAAACAACACATAAAAAATCCACTTATTTAAATTCAAAGATATTTGAAACTACTTACACCTATCCAACATCAAGCGCAAAATATCAATGTGATCTTTCAACAGGATAAACATTGTTTAGTCATCTAAGTATACTTCTAAGAACTTATGGATGAACTCTTTAAATGCTACTATAACCACTCTAGAAAATATTGTTGGTGCATTCTTCAATCCAAAAGGAATCACTGTGTACTGGTAACATCCCCATTATGTCACAAATGTAGTATTATATATATCTTCCTATGCAATATTATCTAATGATACCCTGAAAATCCATATGTGAATGAATAGGCTTCCTATCCTCCTATGTTCTCCAGCACTTCATCTGTAAATGGTGTAGGAAATGGATCATGTAAGTAGGAATCATTTAACTCCCTCAAATCTACACAAATTTTGATCCCTCTTTTATTCTTATCTTGAACCACCATTGGACTAATCCACTCTGATTCTATGATAGTTTCAATGATTCCAGCTTCCAACATCATTTATGTCTCTGCTTTCACCTTATTCTTATACACCGATTTCAGTCTATATGGCCTCTGGTTTATTGGATTAGCATCTAGCTTCAAGGGAATATTCATCTCTCCTAGCTCCCCAACAATCACTTTCATCTTTGAAAACGTAGTCAGAAATAGGTCATGATACTTGCACAGTCAGTTCATTATCTTCTCCATAGTCTCGTCATTCCAATAGTCTCTTATGTTTACAAATTTGGGCTTATATTTTATACCAATATTTACTTTGTGTGTTCTTAATGGATTTGTATATATGGTCGATTCAAGTTGTGGTACTTCTACTACACACTCTCCTTCAGTTTCTGGTATTTGTACATTTTTTGGATCTCCATCCTCCTCTTGGTATTCTTCATCAACATTATAACATCACAAAATTTCTTCAGTTGTCATAGAATATCTATGCATGCTACATATAGGTACTAGTTCTATCGAGTCTTCTACTAAAAAAATATTTTTCTTGATGACTTGCAAATATGAGTCAATCAAAGGAGCATCATCTTCAAAACTAAAAGTTACCTTGAAATTATGCGTTAATTCTTCCCAATCTACAGTTTCTCTGTGCACTTCCAGTTCCAAGTACCAATTCTTGTGGATTGTGTCCAAGGTGTGTACAAATAGGTGTGTCCATTCTTGCCTGGGTACTTTATTCCATGTCGCAATACATTGTGTAACATGCTTCATCAGATAGCTCAATCCTATATACTTTTGCATAGTATCTTCATTCTATGTCATGAACCTAACATGTAATAGTCTTCTACACTACTGCCAATCTCTTATTCCATCTTTATGCATATCCCACCATCTTGTCGGGGTCGCTTTCAGTGTGACATATAACACTAATAATATATGTTGATATGATATTTACAATTCAAATTCTCTTATAAAATAATCTACATCGGTTAGTCTTTCATACCTTAGAGGGTCACGTACCTCTGTTCCAATCCATCACAATACATAGGAAATGTGAGCACATTTCCTTATAGACACTTTGTGTAATCTCTGCTACCAATTCTAAATCTTCTTCTGAATATGACGCACATGAACTAATACTTCTACAACTAAGTACACCATCATTTATAGGATTCACATAATCATCCATCCGCATGGTCATGTTATATAGGTTGTTGAGCACTTTACCCTTTACTGGTTCTACATATCTTCTTCCTTTAGTAGGATCTAACGGCATAGTAACCTTCGAATCTTCTACTTCAAATATCAATTGTCTCTTCTTCATATCAATGATAGTTTGGTTGTCAAAGGCCCAATCAAGTCCAAGGAGTGTTGGGTAAGGGTTTCTTCCATCTACTATCTCTATCACTTTGAAATAGGCCATGTTGCACACTCCATCAATGCCAACACTTACCCCTATCAACCTTCCGATTGGGACAATCTTATGTTGGTTTGATAATATCAACTGGATAGGTGACCAAATCAACTTTGGTTGGCCCATCATCTCCCAAGTATTCCTCAGGATAACATTCAGAACGGAACCCAAATCCAAAATATTATTGTTCATGTCGTAGTTTCCTATTTGTGCATTGAGTCTAAACTCCCTATTTTTTCTCTTCTTTTGGTGTACCTATTTAACTACTCAATGTGCGACAGGTATCTCTTTCTCTTGGGTGCTACGGTCAATCATTCCACACATCATCTTCAAAGCAGACTCGTATTTCATTAACTCTAAACAACTTTTCAAAAAACTATTCAAAGTGATTACCTTATCAACTTTCCTTTATGAATGGTCATAGACTGGTGGTATATCATACACTAGTGCCCTGTCATACAAAGGTGGTGCGGGCAAAGTTGATGTTATCCATTCAACTCCTATTACTTCCTTCATTTCTTGCATATACGTCTCTTTCTCCTTTCTAGGGTCAAACAATGGTTGAGGATATGTTGCTTTCCTTACCCACTGGTGGATCCTATTTCCTTGATCTGTCACATAAGCTCTAGTTCTGGTTCCTCCACGTGTAACTGTTGTTATCTTGGGTTATTCATCGCATGCCTTTGCTACTATCATCTGCACATTTTTGTTCCTCTTTTCTTGCCATTTCGTGATCAACTATGGACAATCCTTTGCCGCATGGTCTAGTTGTCTATAATATGTATGTGTCATCCAAGGATTCGTACAATCTCGCGCCAAGTGTCCAAGATGATTACAATTATAACATATATTTGGTCCTCTACCTATACAGATTCCTCCTCTTCCATGGCCTATGAACCCTCCTCTTCCTGCTTAATTATAACCTCTTGGAGTATTATACTACAAATTTTCGCCTTCGCATTATTCTCCCTAGACTCTGTATGAGTCTGCAATGTGCTCCCTCATCAAATCAAATGCATGACAATCCTTCTCTTCATGTCTGAAAAACTTGAAAAATTTACAAAATAGATTCCTCACAGTACTCTGGTATTTTTGCATCAATGGGAAAGCAGTAGGGTGATGACCCATCATGTTTCAAATATCACACCATACGTCTAATGGATTTGTATCTCCTATATTCAAATACTGTTGAAAAGTTGGGCATTCATTCTTATGGTGACCTTTTGGGCATTCATCCTTTCACAAGTTGTTGTAATTGAATAGTCAGCACTGCTAACTGCAACTACACTTGAACCATCCCTACACTAGTTTCTTTGACCGAGGATGGTTGTAATTTCATGAAAATTTCTAAAGCTTCCGACTACGACACAATCTTCTAATGCGTCAAATGGCAGTGTATATGTGGAAATAATCCTGCAATAAACCACTCTTTGTGTTGTTTATCTAGAATTTGGAATGTCAACAGATCCTTCAGTATCTTGAATCTTTGATCATAGACCCACATTGATTCATTTTCTATCTGCTTGATCTCCTTTAGATCTGTAATTCATTGTGACTCAGACATAGGTTTTTGAAACTCTTTGATCAGGGGATCAAATTTTGCTCAATTTTCAAAGTGCTCAGAATGCGACAAAAACAGTGCAATTGTGTCTGTCTCATCTTCCTAATTCCGACGGTATATTTACTTTCTCAAACAGAGTCCGTATGGAGAAGATATCGCGATCTGTTCGCCAAGGCAAACAAGCAAAAAATTTAGATGCTGACTGTACCTGTCCGTACAGTCCGTACAGTGACGTGGCAGGGTCATACCATCCATACGATGACATTTCAGACGTGGCACACTTGTATTGGTTGATGGATTGTTGAATTGGTGGATGACACGTGTCATTGGTGGTCAATGGTGTGAAGACACGTGGCCCAATCCCTTGGTGCCACATGTCGCTCGTTGACTGGTTAATTGGTTTGGTTTGGTTGTATAAAAATTTGTTGGGGTCCATGGGGTTCGACCCCCGGACCTCCCCCCATTGTAACGACTTTGCACGGCTGCCCGACCGTTGGGCCACGATTGGTTCTTATTGCATATATCCATTTGAAAATATTTGAATTTAAAATATGTAAAACTTCGATGGGGGTCGGGCCGGGGCTTAGCCCCGGCCCGTGGTCTTTTCAAAACTATATGACCATAACATATATATTATAGCCCGAATGTTTGGCGCACGCATTGTATTGTAGTTTATATAACCAATGTAATATGTATAGTGTGCGCAGGGTTTACCATGCGTGGAGCCCCTGGTTGCGGGTTATGTATTACCATGTGCCCACGAAATGGAGTGTGGGAGGAGGTTATACCGTTCCAACGAATTAACCACTTTTTATCCTAGAACACGGTCATATGCGCCATATGCCCAGGTGCCGAGGTGGTTAGGGGCCAGCACGCCCTTAACCATCCTACGATTTGCACTGTTGGCATGGTTGCGCCCGGTGTTGGGTTTTCACGCTTTAAAATGAGTGTGAGCCAGGTTCACTCAAGGGGGGTAAGAATTGTAGAACCAGAGACAGCAAGCTTGGAGAAGGAGACTTCCAGGAGGCCTATCTTTCTCATTTTTCGACCGATTGAGGTGCCGAAAGAGCCCAGACAGGGGTTTTGGGACGCTGGGAAGCCATTGGAGCAGTCGATTTATCAGTTTGAGCATTGTAAGACATGTTTTTGAGCACTTTTTGAGAAATTAATAATAATGATCCATTGGAAGCTGGACCAGGAGATGTAGCCCATAAGAGGGGTGAACTCCTTTATCAATTGTTGTGCATATGTGTTTATG
>ML788214.1:34761-74745 GCA_009831015.1 Picea engelmannii | reverse complement strand
TTCACCAAGACAAACATGCAAAAATTTTAGATGCTGACTATACATGTCCGTACAGTGACGTGGTAGGGTCGTACCATCCGTACGATGATGTGTCAGATGTGGCGCACTTGTATTGGTTGATGGATTGTCGAATTGGTGGATGACACGTGTCATTGGTGGTCAATGGTGTGAGGACACGTGGCCCAATCCCTTGGCGCCACATGTCGCTCGTTGACTGGTTAATTGGTTTGGCTTGGTTGTATAAACATTTGTTGGGGTCCGTGGGGTTCGACCCTCGGACCTCCCCCCATTGTAACGACTTCGCACGGCTGCCCGACCGTTGGGCCACGATTGGTTCTTATTGCATATATCCATTTGAAAATATTTGAATTTAAAATATGTAAAACTTCGACGGGGGTCGGGTCGGGGCTTAGCCCCGGCCCGTGGTCTTTTCAAAACTATATGACCATAACATATATATTATAGCCTGAATGTTTGGCGCGCGCATTGTATTGTAGTTTATATAACCAATGTAATATGTATAGTGTGCGCGGGGTTTACCATGCGTGGAGCCCCTGGTCGTGGGTTATGTATTACCATGTGCCCACGAAATGGAGCGCGGGAAGAGGTTATATTCTTCCAATGAATTAACCACTTTTTATCCTAGAACACGGTCATATGCGCCATACACCCAGGTGTCGAGGCGGTTAGGGGTTGGCACGCCCTTAACCGTCCTATGGTTTGCACCGTTGGCGCGGTTGTGCCCGGTGCTGGGTTTTCACGCTTTAAAATGCATGTGAGCCAGGTTCACTCAAGGGGGGTGCGAATTGTAGAACCAGAGACAGCAAGCTTGGAGAAGGAGACTTCCAGGAGGCCTATCTTTCTCATTTTTCGACCGATTGAGGTGCCGAAAGAGCCTAGACAGGGGTTTTGGGATGCTGGGAAGCCATTGGAGCAGTCGGTTTGTCAGTTTGAGCATTGTAAGACATTTTTTTGAGCACTTTTTGAGCAATTAATAATAATGATCCATTGGAAGCTGGACCAGGAGATGTAGCCCATAAGAGGGGTGAACTCCTTTATTAATTGTTGTGCATATGTGTTTATGTTCAATGTTTATGCTGTTGTCTATGTGTATTTTGCATAAGTAATCCTTAATTTATGTGTTGCAAACTGATCCATTTGCTTTAAACACATGACATTTCACTTGCAATAATTATTCAAGTTTTTCAAGTCTTCTTCAATTTTAGATCACTCTTTTAATAGAGCTTGTATTACCTCTACCAATGTTCCAGTACATCTCGTCAGTGTCGTAGTCTGATATTTCATGTACCATAATAATGCACAATCTTTGAATGTCGTTTCCATGTGAAATATTCGCATCATCATCTTGGATGTTCTTCACAGTCCATATTGTCTCACAAATGAACAAATGTTGTTATAAATCCTTTGTCCTCGCTCCATGGAAGACATGGATTCTTAAAGTAGGATCTACTTATACCATCGTGTTTGGCACGATATTCTTTCATGATAGCACTAATTGATTCTGACTCAACATACTACTTCCACTACTCTTACTACTATCTTTACTTCCTTCACTAACTAAAATTGAAAAAGATTTTGATCTTACCTCAGTTATTGGTGATGCACACGGGGTTGTGGGTTTGACACAGATTCTGATTTGAGTGGGATATTCTTCTACTAGACTGAGTTGATGGATATTTTTTTCTATGCGCAGACTTCCTTCAATCTGCAGTATCACACTAGTGTATATTTCCTCGTTCTCATTGTTTTTCCCCTCTCTTACCCACGATCCTCTTCTTATTCGGTTTAAATCTCTTACCACTGTGCAATAATCCAATCTCTTTATTCATCACACACTCGTATTCTCTCGACATCCTCAACCCATCCAGTCTTCATTCCTTATCTTCATCCCTCTTTACACTCAAACCATCCGCTGGTCAAACCCTAGTCCCCCTATGTGTGCGAAGGTGCTTGACAATCAGATTCCATTTTCATAACTCCCTTGTCACACAATAACATCTTAATCCAAGTATATAGTGACTTTAGATATCTTCTGCACGATCCCTTAAAGAATTTCCTTTCAGCAGTGCTATACAACTGAGTACAATCTATGGAAAATTTAGTAATGTAACCTCCCAACACACTTTCCAGCCAGTGATCTACTACCCATGATACCCTATTTCTTATAGAATTGAATTTCCTAATTAAATCAGGAGTCCAAATTCTCAGAACAACAGTACGAAATCTTCTGATCTGTTCAACTAATCTCTAGATCCACTCTGCTAAAATATTCGAAAAATCAGCAAAGAAAATTTCATGCAAATATGTAAACACATACCCTTGTAGCCATTTATTTAGATGGATCCGTGGATTCTTATTCTGACCTATGAAAAAATCGATCTCCTTTGAGTCCAACCATTTTCCAATCTCCTCCTTAGTTGGTCTCCACATCCCCCTCAATCACAAATCCCGGTCCCGACAATGGAACCATTTGTTGGCATGCAGTTGGCATACTTGTGGTTCAACATGAATTCACCAACAAATCCCAAGATACCAACCCTTTCTACATCACTCACAAGAAGGTGAAGTCTCACGCGAGGTACCTATGGGGACTGTAGGAATCATGCTTCTGCAGTCATGAAGGGAATGGAGACCGTTCTAACATTCATTCAACATGCAATATACCATGTGCGCAAAATCATAACATCATAACAACGTATGAAAGATTCATCTTACTTAACCATTCAACATGTGCATGGAACTATCAGATACATATTCATATTAAACATTAAGCCTCTATTACATGTGAACAACAAACAAAGTAAACCAACACATCATAACAACACACACACATCATTACACAGGAATTTAACGTGGTTCACCCCAACTGGGATACATCCACAACAATTGGCTTCTTATATTATTCATTCATGTTAAATCCTTATAATAGGTGCACACTACACTCAAATACGATACATCATTTCTACCCCAAAAAGACCTAGCCGTTCGCGCATACAGTGCACACTCAGCTTATTTTCCAATCATACTCATGAACTCTACTCATACCATTCACTCATACTCTCACTCTATGATTTCACTCACATCTTAATGTTATCTCTTCTTGACTAAATCACTCCCTTCTACCCAAAGCTCATTACATATTTATACATTTCTATTAGGGCTTAGCCCATTACAAAATGGACCAAATGGTCTAACTACTACTAACTAACTTCCGCCTTCCTCGCAGGTTGACTCCTAAAAATGAGCTAACTGTCTTCTGCGCATGCTTCTCTTTTGTTGACTTCTTGTGCGGTTTGCTCCTGTGTGATTCCCAAAACTTACCCAAAATGTCCTATTCCAACACAATGGATTAGTCAAAATTGCAACCATTGATGAGGAAGGCATTTCTTTTCTAGTAAATAGGCACATATTAAGGTTATATCAGAAACCTACTAATAGAGAAGAATTTGTTCATAACTTGCTTCATTGGCCAGAGATGGAGATAGTGAGTAAGGGAAGTTCTTCCCCTACTCTTGTCTCAAGATGATTATTTTCTCTTTTTGTTCTAAAAAGAAAGAAATAAAAATATATATATATATATATATATATATATATATATATATATAAAGAAAAAATAAGCATAGATTGTGAAAATCAGTTTGTTGGCACAACTGTGCAAGAATTATGTTTGAAAACCAGAGATGGCGGGTAGAATTCTTAAAAATTATTCAAATAAACAAATAAGACATCTTCAACTCTTGTTCAACATTTATTTTTCATTACTTGCAGAGATTTAGCTTGCAATATCAGTCAAGGTAGAATCCTTTCAAAGTCCAAAAGTTTTTTTTTCATGAAATAAGTTTAATAGCAATGATCATATTGTTTGAATAATTAGTCTCATAGTTTCATCATCATGGCAAGCTATATCATTTTATCAGGCACTGCAGTGCATGATCTCAAAATTATGGGTAAAAATGTTTAGTTTCTTTAATTGCATACTTTTTCTGCAGCCACAAGCACTTTCAGTAAACTACTGAAAGTTACCTATAGCTTTTCTTCAAGAGATTACAATATACTAAGTCATTTTCATCAGCTTGCAAGCACGGAATAATATAAATAGTGAATTTTATGCCACTTGTCATAAAATTCAACTTTGTAAACTCCATTTGTAACATTTTTTCTTCAAGCAGTAGCTCCATATCAACTTCTTTAGCAACACTAGTTTCTTCCGCAACACTAGATTCTTTAGCAAGATTAGATTCTTCAACAAAAATAGCTTCTTCAGCAAGATAAACTTCCTCAACAATACTAGTTTCTTCAGCAACATTATCATCTTCTTCAACAACATCAATTTCTTCATCGACATTTTATCTTCAGGACTAAAACATTCTTTTATGCAACAATACAATCATCAAAACAAAATTGTACATTTCACTCATTCTTTATTTCAAGTTCCAAAGGCCACGAATTCTTGGGCTATAGGTAAATTACAAAGGTAATGGTTTTTTAAATCATTTTTTCAAATTGATTTATTGGTTATTTACATAAGATGGATAATATATCAAGCTACGAATCATGCATACTATGTTTTTCCTATGTCTACCATTTGTTTTCCCAAATTAAATGATCCTACTATGTTTTATTAAGCCTACTAATCATTTTTCTAAATTCGATTGTAATCATGATTTTTAATGCTTTCCTTATGCCAAAACACTTTACCATATAATCTAAATATGCATGGCTTAAATTTTTTCGACATGCATTATGTTCTGGAAGTAATTGATTGGGCCATCAAATCAACCTAATCATGAAAGAGCATCAACACAAATTGCAATTATAGCATGAAAAACAACATGATCGTTTGCATGCTTTTGAATTATGAAGTTTGTCCTCACTGAAATCGCTCAAAAATCTCGTTTTATTCATACAATCTTCCTTCTCTCGTTATTATTTCCTATTCTACCTTGACAAAGAGTTTTTTTTTCTCTCAAATTTTCACTAAGATCTGCGTAGTTGAGGTATGGGGCCTGCAATTAGATGGGATCCGAGTGGGATTGATTTTTTAGAAGCATATCCCAAGTGTAGGATGCGATTCAAAAAGGTGGGTTGGTTTCCATTTCTACAGAATTATTGAGGGCATGAAAAACGGGTGGCTAAAGACTTTTCAAGAACATTCGATGGAAAAAAGGCTCAAATTGGTTATCTTGAGCTTCAATTGATAGGACATGTATCTCACAAGCGACAGAGTTGCCTCAAAGTGGGGAAATTTGGTTAAAAAACAAAAGGAATCAAGGTGAAGTCTCGAAGGATTTTCTTCAAAATATGGAATGAGCAGCATATTGGAAAAAGGGTATGTCAACCTCTGCATTCAAGAAGAAGTGGCACGACATGTTTCTCATCCTCTAAAAGTATGTGACCTGTGAAGGGAGATATGGATTAATCTTTTATTACCATATCAAATTGTTAGAAAGGATATGAGTTAAACATGCCTTATTTTTGGGTGAGTAGTTTAAATCAAATGGCTTATACAATTCAACATAACCCTAGGTCTGTTGAGGGCAGTCTGTTTCATTTTGGGTTAATTAAAATGTTGGTGGAGGTAAAATTGCAAGAGAAGAACGATGATTGGGAATAGTTCTTGATTCAAAATCATTATATAGAAGCCCCAAAGAAACAGGTGATAGCAAAATCAGAGAGAAAAGGTACTAAGAACATAGCCTCGAGTACGAAAAAGAAGGGTTTCCAAGATGGAAATCTTGGAAACAAGGCGAAGAAGCCCTGAAATACCTGAGTTAGAGAACATTGAACTAGAGGCATAGGAATTTGAACATGCAGACACAGAGAAGATCTCATAAATAAAAGAGGTTATAGAACCTAAGAAGAAGAAGGGAAAAACATCAAAGAGCATGAAAGAGAAGAAACAAAGTATAGAACAGAAAGAAGAGGAAAAAATTGGGGTTTCAAGCCCTGAAACTCAAAAGTAAAGAGGAAGACCTCGGAAAAACACAGTGAAGAAATACAATAAAACCCTGGGAAACAAATTGAAATCAGGTGATGAAAATTCAAAATTAGGGATCAGGGACCAGAGCATAAGTAGTTCAAAACAATAAAAGGAAAATTGAAGCCATCATGCAATGGACTACAAGGAGTATGACAAAGGAATTAGTAGTTGAGAAGCATGATAGCAGTGAATTCCAGGACAAGGAAGTAATTGAAATTGAATATTCTAACCAAGAGCAGCGAGGAAGCAAGGAGAAGACAACTTTATACAAAAATTCTAGGTTTGATTTGTTTTCCACTCCACCTAGTAATCACTTTTCAACTTATGTTTCATAGGAATTGAATGAAGAATTTAATCAATTTGAAACTAATTATGAAATACATGATGATATTGATGTTAACAAGGAACTTGAAATTGAGCCTATTTATACTTCTCACAAGGAAAGGTGAGTTGAAAGAGTTAAGAAATTAAAGGTAGAACTCGAGGAACTAACACTCCTTGATAGTCACATCAAGTTATAAAAATCATCCTTAAAAACTAATATTGTATGTTTTCATAAATATGTATAAAAAAAAAAAAGATGGATTTGGAGAACCAAATTGCTAGGATGAAATTACATAAAAATGGAACAATGCTTTTACTTTTCAGATTCCAAATCTTCCCACAGTGTAACATAGTGACGCAAAACCAATAAGTGATTGAGCTAAACCATAAAACATAAAATTATTTGAATCTTTTCTTTTTTGAATTCTTAGCTTTGATGATGGACAATGAATCAAATGTGTGAAAACGTGGGGCCTTGTCTTGGACGAGAGTGAGGGAGTGAATCTGGATAATCCTAAGAACAGTATCTCACCATGAGGAGCCAAACAACTTTTCATAATTGTCTTCAACGTTGCCTCAAAGTGGTTTCAAGTTAAAGTTTTTTTTGTTGGTTACTCAAGTAATGCAATGGAATGATGAGAGATTATTTTGGTTATTTATTTTAAAATGGTTTTATCTATTTGTATTGAATAGGACATTGTACTTTTCAAAACTTTTTGAATAATTAAATTTGTATTTATTAAAGTAGTGGTACACAAATAGTGAGATAATAAAGTGGAAATAATAATTAAAATCATAATTAGAGATGGGTTAAAAATGGTTTATTAGTAAATACTTAACTATAATATGTATATTAAGATAAGAAAGAAAATATGATTAAATGTGATTATATTTGAAAGTACTTTTGAAATGATATAGAAACAATGATGAAAATTAAAAATATGAAGGTTTCTCAAGCAAGCCATGTTGATTTAGAGAAGCACTTTTAACATTTAAGGTCATAAAGAAATATGTGATCTACATCCATCCATGTGAGTAATTGACTCTAAGATGCCTCATGGGTTTGTCATGTGAGCTTGGAAGCTAGACATGGGGCCTCTTCCTACTAGTGTCAAAGTGAAAGAATTAAGAGGTAATCAATCCGGTGCATGTTGGTCTGAGAAATTGGTCTCTAGTAAGCCATCAATGAAGGTTGAACATTTCCCATAGGAAAATGGCTAAGCATATCTAGTCTTCATAAGCCATGTAACATCCCCAACTCCCTGTTGGGAAATGCCCCATTCAAAACTTTGAATTATGATACCATTAAATTTACTGATATATTATGCATATGAATAGAGTTAAGAGGAATAACAATAATGATTTATAAACATAATTATCACAGACATTACATAACAAAAGATCCATAATTATACGCACATTAAATAAAATAAGCAGATGAAAGACACTTATCTCATGAAATAAACACCAACTACATCCATACCTTCCACGTTCCTCTGAGCCATAGACCACACTGCTCATAATATTCGCAATGGGTTACCCTCAAGATGGGGATAAACTCTAATAGAGAAAAGGAAGTCTTAAGCCAGTCTAAGGTCTGATAATTTGCAGAATTGCTTAGTCCAAGGTGCCCAACTACTGCAACTAGCCTACAGTCTCTCATTCCCCACATGTCTATCCCACCCCAGGAAGTATGTCCCTTCTCTTCTCAACGGTCCCTCATCTTGCCCACTTCCCTTCCATGGCTTCAGCAACAGTTCGAACATGAAGTCGCAGAGCCCTGTAGTTATTTCCCTACGCACCAAGGAACACTAGGGAACAATTCTAAGTAGTTTCTCACCCATAGAAAACTACTCATGGGTCTGACAACACACTTCTTCCACATATGGGCCTGACAACCCACCTCTTCAACCTATAGGCCTGACAACCCACCTCTTCAACCTGCAACAATATCGAGTATCAGTACTGATGGTACCATCCATGAGTGAAGTGAATGGTAAGAGTGATGGATGAATAATAGCCAGAAAGTTGAGAAATTACACTATATCCCCAAAATATATATGCTTGTGTCCTTTAAGACACATGGCACCCAAGGGACTCCCTTTCCCCTACTTTAGAAACTTAGGATATATTCATATCCATAACTTTATCTTTAAGAAATATTAATATAATATTCCATTGGGATTAAGCCCCCTTATCTTAGTCCATTTCCTAGACTCTTAGCTCCCTTTCCATTTCTAGTGGAGTTTATCCCCCCATAATCACTTGTGGTTCAGTCTGCAACAGTGATGTACTTTATTAATGATATGAGAGTTTGCATATTACAATATTAGGCTTATTGGCCTTTAGTATCTAAGATCTTCGTCTTAATAATCACATAAGCCTTCTAGCCTATAATAACCTAGTTCATCATCCTTTAAAACATAATTCCATTTACAACTGAAGGATGACCTGGGGTATTACATTCCCCTCCCTCTTATTTATGCACTATCCTTAGTGAATTATATACCATGTACAATTCAAAATTCTTCAAAAAGCTCCAAGATTTTACTATTGGAAGCTTGTTGTCTTCTTGGTGCTCCACTTTCCAAGCACCAATTCATGTATTCATACTGTAGTTGGAAGTCATTTTCTTTATTCCATAGAGTTGCTTCATGAAAGAATTCAACTCATTATTCCATTTGACACACCCTCGTGATTATAGCTATCATTCCATAAGCATCCATGAGTTGTCTCTTCATTGTTTCACTCTCCCTTCCAGGCTCAGGTATCCCTTCACTACTACACAATCCCTCAATGATCCATCTTGCCAAGGATTTCACACACAAGGAGAGAGCCAACTCATTACTAGAACTCGATTAAGATTCTACATTTATAGGGCTCCAGTGTCTCCAACAGTAGTTGTTCTTCCTAAGCATTTCAAATTCAACACAATCATCTCATCTGTATCACACACATACAATCAACATGCGAAAATACCATAACAATTTCATTTATAAATTCTATTTTTTTTTTTTTCATAAGAAAACTTCATTTTTTTCCCAAAATATGAAATTCTATTTCATAATTTTTTTTGTTGTTGCAACAACAGGTATTGGTCTTTATTATGGCTTTCTACAACACCATACTTGAGACCATTTTTCTTGCAATGATTTCATCTTGCATTCAGCCAACAGATTATTAGCATTTCATGTACAATATACTTTCATTACAATATGTACCAAAAGCTTACAAAGTGATCTTAGAATTGTCTATACTTAACAATTCAATCACAACTATCAAACAATTTATTAAATAGAACGAATTCTCATTCTCTGCATAGGAATTTTCAACCATTAGTCTTTTCATCATCATTATGTTTCATTACTTTATTTCCCGAACAAAATTCCTTGTAGTCAATACTCATGTGACTACCTGACTTGCAACTTTCCTGTTGCAATGCCTAACAGTTCCTGAAATGTTCTCAACTCCATGAGTTAGTAAGAACTATGGCATTTTAGCTATTAGCATACTCATTTATGTTTGATAACATGTATGCATGCATTCACAAAAACGCATTCAATAAATGCATTCAATCATAATAATTCTATCATGCATAAGTTCAACTCTACCACTTACTATGCATGAGTTCAACTCTTCACGCATATCTATTTAATGCACATTTGCATTGATTTTAAGAATTCTCTATATCTAAATCATTTGTCTCACCATTGGTAAATTGGAAAGTCTAGCCAATGCCTTGACATATTTTCCATACCCTTCCTATTGCTTTCTCAACTATTTGGATGTCTTCCTTTTTGACACGAACACTACTCCAAGAATATAATTATGTGGTGTTTATTAGTGTTAGCAAAAAGGTTGCAATCCAAACATTATTTAGTAGTAAGAAGTTCAGTGGATATTTGTGTGTCACATAGCCTTTCCATAACCAACCATGCCATGATCGCATACATGACTAGCTTGTTGGCATTTATTGCTTTGGTTATTAGCTCATATGCAATATATCATGACATTCTACTATATCATTAGTATGCATTCAAAAGATAACATATTGTATAATTACCACAGACCACCAGCCTTTACCACAACTAGTGGTATCTTATTTCCATTAATGCATTCAACTAATACAATAATGGAGTTTTAAAAACTCTGGATGAGGAAATTCTTACCAAATTTCCATTTAGCGGTTATGCAATAAAATTACATAAAAATCATACGTGCATAGTTTCCATTAAATAAATTTAATGCTACCTGGCCAGCTGATAACAATAGAAGATCTCAAGCCTAGGTTATAAGACTTATAATCCACACTTCAGCGTTTTTTTGCTTTCTTCTATATGTAGCAACATTATTAGCAACACTTGCAGTTATGCAATACTTATCTCTTTCCTAGCACAACAACCATAATTAACAACTTCATAATCATATATATAACAAAAGACTATATATATATATATATATATATATAACATATCTATATGCACTAATATTGCATCATTAGCATGCTCATGAATGCATATGCATTCCATTTTCATGTACTATGTATGATTGTCCAACAAGCCATAACATAATTGTTGCTATACTAATTGCAACAACCTCTTTCTTCATGTACCATTTTTGTTTGTTGTTCCTAAAAGACCTCAATTCTTCCTGGATTCATGTATCATTTTGTTCTCTTACTAAGCACTTTTCCATCTAAACCACTCTAGATCAATTTGATATTTTCAGCCATATAATATGTTGATATTAACTTCAGCCTTAATTATTTCTTGGATCCATCTGACTAAACACATTCATGACCAAATTACATTTCTAGCCATGCTCTCATATTGACTTTATATCTTCAACTTCTATTTACTTTTCTGGACCAAACTGGTTCAACCTTTCCTTGATTGAACATATCAGCCATTGTAGTTTCTTGCACCATTCTCTTCTCTTTTCTTAGCCACCCAACCTCAAACATGACCTACATAGTCAATTCTCCATCATGTTGCAATGCTACCCAAATGTCTATTTTTCCAATTGAGATGGGTCTCCTCATATTTTATTTCTTTTGCATTCTATACCAAGCATAGAATATTTTTTCTTCTTCATGGTTCCTTATTGATTTCTTTTCAGAAAAATCATCTCCATCCTTGAATCCTTTTGGATTGACATACCAATGTACCTTGGCAATGCACTCATACCTTTGGAATGTACTCAACATTCTTTTTCATTGTTGTCACAGTTCCTCGAATGATGCATAAGACTTTGTATAACTTGGTATCCATCTAATGGTACATTTCCACTATCTTAAATTACTCCTGAACTTCATCCAGTCCCTAATGCACTTAGCTTCATGTAATTCCTCTGCTAGGAGTTTTTATTGCATCATTCAAGACCCAATTTTCACACCATATATTGATTTATGCATCTGTTGGCACTCTTTACTTATATGCACCTTCATTTCTTCACCCTTGAAGTGGTGATATTCATACCATGCTTCCACTACACTACTCTGATAACCATGATGGAAGTACTACCCTCAAACTATGTGATTGTTCCTTGGATATTTTATCCTTATCTCCAAGCATATACTTTACCTTCCTTTATTAAAAGACTAACATCTTGACATATCAATATTTTTTTAAATGTTCTACCCTTAATGTCTCACCTTATCTGTACATTGGCTTCTTTGGGAGTGAATGGACTTTCACTATTTCATTCACTATATGATCTACTCTTGTGCCCATATTCCATTGAGCATTTTGATTAACATGAGTGGGTTTTCTATAGTGGCTTCCCAACACTTTATAGTTGCACCCAAACTCATACCCTAACATTCGTCAATATTGATCTTTGATCATATTGTGAGTTATTCTTGACATAGCATTCAGTTCTTCAAGTTCCTCTGCTCATTCTTGATACCAGTTCCAGACTCTCATATTCTATAAAATCATACTTTCATATTCCCATTCTTTGCATCGCCATATGGACCTATGATATATGCATTATCATGTATTGCAGATGGTTTTCTGATCTAGCATCCCCATCTAATATGCATAATTGTCATCTGGAATTATTTTTCCAATCATAGTTCTATTGAAAGTCCCTTATATGACTCACTAGGTAAAGTCATCTTTAGTTGGCATCTTCCTCAAGCATTCATTCCCCATTTTGAAGAACTAACCCTGTCTTGTTCCTCATAAATGAAGATACCAATTTTCTAAAGACAAATTGATACGATTTATCATCAACCTTAATATCTACTTGCAACACATTTATTATATATGATAACAATTCTAAAAATTCTCGTTAAAGCAAGCAGATAGTTCTGGTAACATATACACAAGTTTGCCCCTTTATAGTCACCAAAAATATTCTTTCTGAATTCTTGTGAATTATGTTTCTTATCTTACAATTCCGGGTGATTTCATGGAATCCTCAGTCCGATACCTCTCTAATGACTGCTTTATTTATCAATTATGAGTTTTGAGCAGAGAGTTATAGTCATTTGATTATTACCCAAAAACTTCTTTTGATCACCTTTCAACCCTGTGAAACTCTAAAGTTGCTTAAGCATCCTTACACTTGTTCCTTTGGTAATTTGACAGGAGCTCAACTAGGTTCCTTCATGACCATGTGTTGGACATTCTGGCCAATTTTTATCTTCATCTGCTCTCCAGGCTGTTAAATACATCCTACTGAAGTTTCATACCAATTAGTACTTTTGGCCCTGAATGCTACAGGTGCCTTCTACCCCGTCCTACGCATTTTTTATGTGCCCATATTTTTAATTTATCTCCATGACTGTGTTCTATGGCTCAATATATTTCCATATATTTCTCATGTTCCTCAATTTGATTCTTGAGCAGGAAGTTATAGCCTTTAGAAGTTAACTGGGGCTTAAAATTTACTCTCCATTGTATGGGTTGTAAATCACTCATCCTAACTCTGTTTGACAAATGGGATACACCATTAGAAACATATCATCGATATCTTTAAATCAAATTATAAAAACTATACTTTGGGTGCATTGTTTTTTAGAAGAGAAAAACATTGTTTAGGGCCTCAAAAATTCCCTGCAAAAACATAACCTGGAAAACATCGAAACTTTCCAATAATTTTCATTAATTTTCGATAATGTTAGCTTCCTTATGCTGACTGGAATTTTGACGTGGCACCTGAGTCCACATGGAATATCAAGGTAGTTCCATGTCAGCCCCTGCGCTCTTATTTTTTCCCTGTCATCCTCGGTCTTCTTCAATCGTTTTTCTTTCTTCTTTCTTTACCCCCACTGGCGTGCATTAGTTAAATCTTCGAGCCCCACAACCCTTGGTTTCCATGTGGCACCTTTATATTGGGTCGTGGGGATGGGTGGGTCCCATCCCACACCTATTCTCCATGTGCGCACAAATTTGTGCTTCCTTTTAATTGAACCACTGACGATCAGAGGGTGCCAACAATGATCGACGACTCCCAACGCCTTTCGGCCCCCTTGCCCCATCGAACTTTAACACATGGGGGAGGGACCGAAATACTTAACCACGGTTAAGTCCATGGGGCGTGTCACGCATCGGTGCATTCCCNTGGTTAAATTAACCACCCCATACCCCCCTAAAATTCATATGAGGGTGACACATGTCCTCGGCTCGGGGTCCCACCAGTTAGGAAACTTGTCGCCACCATGGCACCAACTCACCTACCACGTCCATCCTTGCTGCCACCCTACAACCATGTACCTGCCACCATGGAAATACACATCACCTGTCAACCACATCAGCTGACACATGGCTCCCCATGTCATGTTGATGTTAGCCTACAAAAAAATAATCAAATTTTTCCAACTTTCAAATTTTCGCAATTTTCCGAAAATTGCCCAATTTTTCCCAAATTTGAAATTTCTTCTGGACCACCATTACATCTCTGTAATTAAACTCCATACGGACAATTTTGGTCTTGTTTATACCAAATTAACATTGCCACATGAAATTTGACACCTAAATTCCTTTCGAAATTCTCCATAATTCCTCCACCAAAATTGGGAATTTTTTTCATTGTCATCGAATTACACCAAGGCACACTGAAATCTACAAATCGACCAATTATTGTTCTAAAATTGCTCAAATTAATATTCAAATTGAGGAATTTTAATCTCTGGCCAAATTCCTTAAATTCCTCATGAATTTAATAACAAAAATTGGGGGTTTTCCCAATTTCAACCAGTTTGATCCAGGTGGATATCGGTGGCCACCCACCTTTTCCAATATGCTCAAAGGAGTTTTCTATAAATTTTGGTAATTTACTATTTTTAGCAGTTTTTAACTTATGAGGCCATTTTTAGGGCCTAAATGAAGGATTTTCAGGATAGAGCTTCTCAATGGTAGTCAAAGGCTTTGATTGAGCCCCCAAAATGAATCTCCTTGAAGATACCTTTCCAATGAGCTATCGTGCACCCCAAACGGAGAGCATATGCCAAAGTTACGCCCCAAACGGAGAGCATATGCCAAAGTTATGCCCCTGAGAAGTTGATACACCAAACTACCCAAAATAGGGTCCACAAAACTATTGGCTTTTCATCTTTTTGGGTTAGGGTTTTGGATTTTCTTTATGATAAAAAGACCTTTGGAGCCTCATTGAAAAAGCATCTTCTTGCAAATGCAAGTAGCGGACACATCTCTTCTCAAAGATAAGCTGCCACCATTCTAGCAAGTCTTTCACTCTGTAATTTTATAGTCTTTGTACATTTTCTCTCATTAATAGAAAATTATGTATTACTATATCTATATGTTAATGGTTGCATCTTTGATACATTTCTATTATATTATTGGATATCGGAGATATCTCTGTACATTTCTTTATTATATCTTCGCTCTCATTTCGTGTGGAAAATAATCGAGATCAGTGGTATCAGAGGAGGCTACTCTTGATCGTTTTTATGTGAATGTCCCCGACGAGGTCCGAGTATAGAAAGTTGGGTCTCGAGCTTGTCTCTCTTGAAGACAATCGCTCTCGCACGTCCAAGAAACCCTCCATGGTGGAAGAAAAGAAAAATGACAGAGAAAACGATTTTATTAATTTGTTGCTTGAGCAATCTCTCATGCAACAAAGGGACAAAATGATGGAGAATTTTTCCCACATCCTTGAATGCCTGTAGATAACAACAGGTGCATCTTCATCAAACGACCACTTTGGAAGTACCTCACCTTTCAAGGTACAAGTTAATTTTGATATTCCCATATTTGAAGGACAGATAGATGCAGATGCCTTAGAAAAATGGTTAAATCTGCTAAAAGGTTATTTCTTTGTTCATAATTTCTCTGATAGGGAAAAGATCACCTTTTCACTCCTTAAGGCTCTCCCCCATGTCAAACATTGGTGGGAAAATTACTGGGATTAAAGTTCCACAGAGGAATCTGGAATATATGGGGTTGAACCCACTTGAGATTTTTTTGTGGATGCGATAAAGGAACAATATTACCCTGTTGGCAACTATGAGGACCAGTACATGATATGGACCACACTACAGTAAGAAAGGGGCCAAGTAGTTCTAGAGTTCACCAATACCTTCCATATCTTGCGCACCAAGCTAGGTATCAAAGACTCTAAACAACATTTGGTTCTGAATGAATATTTTTCGGGCCTAAATAAATGTTTTTTAGGATAGATATTCTCAATGATAGTTTAAATCTATAATTAATCGCCCAAAATGAATCTCCTCGACGATACATTTCCAACAAGCTATCGTGCGCCCCAAACAGAGATCGTATGCCAAAGTTACACCCTCAGGAAGTTGATACACCAAACTACCCAAAACGGGGTCCACAAAAATGTTGGCTTTTCATCTTCCGGGGTTAGGGTTTTGGATTTTCTTTATGATAAAAAGGCCTTTGGAGCCTCATTGTAAAATCATCTTCTTGTGAATGCAAGTAGCGGACACATCTCTTCTCAGAGATAAGCTGCCACCATTCTAGCGAATCTTTCACTCTATATTTTTACAGTCTTTGTACATTTTCATTCATTAATAGAAAATTGTGTATTATTGTATCTCTGTGTTTATGGTTGCATATTTGATACATTTATGTTATATTATTGGATATCTGAGATATCTCTGTACATTTCTTTATTATATATCCGCTCTCATTTTGTGCCGAAAATAATCTGGATCAGTGGTATCAAAGCATACTGCTCTTGATCGTTTTTTAGTGCATGTCCCCGACATGGTCCGAGTATAGCAAGTTGGGTCTCAAGCTTGTGTTTCTTGAATACAATCACTCTCACATGTCCAAGAAACCCTCCATGGAGGAAGAAAATAAAAACAAAAGAGCAGATTATTCTATTAATCTGTTACTTGAGAAAGCTCACATGAAAAAGGGACAAAATGATGGAGAATTTTTCCCACATCCTTCAATGCCTACTAAGCATATTCATCAAGCAACCACTTTGGAAGTACCTCTCCTTTCAAGGTATAAGTTAATTTTTATATTCTCATATTTGAAGGACAGATAGATGCAAATGCCTTAGAAAAATGAATAAATCTGCTAGAAGGTTATTTCTTTGTTCATAATTTCTCCAACAGGGAAAAGATCACCTTCGCACTCCTTAAGGCTCTCCTGCATGTCAAACATTGGTGGGAAAATTACTGGGAAAAAAGTTCCACAGAAGAGTCTAGAATATATGGGGTCTAGCCCACTTGGGATTTTTTTGTGGATGCGGTAAAGGAATAGTATTACCTTGTTAGCAACTATGAGGAACAATACATGATATGGACCACACTGCGGCAAGAAAGGAGCCAAGCATTTATGGAGTTCACCAATACCTTCCATACCTTGTGCACCAAGTTGGGTATCAAAGAATCTGAATGACATTTGGTTCTAAAATGCCATGGGGCTCTACATAGATAAATCCAAACTAAAATGGATTTTCTGGACATCTCATCACTCAGTTATGCTTATCGATATGATATTAAAATCGAGCAGAAGTTTAAGCACTATAACAAACAAGAGTTCGGGTCTACAAATCTGCAAGAACCAAAGTATGATAAAGACGACCCTAACAAAAAACACCCTGAAAACCAGTCCAATCCACAGGAAAAGAAGGTTCACAGAAAGATGAATAAGGACATTGGAAAATGGTGTGATTTCCAAAAAATCCCCTAGCACAACACCGATGATGTCACTCAAAATAGTCACTAGTGGTCGAGATAAAAGACAAGGATTCCAACCCTGATTCATAATTTGATTATGAAAATACTAATAGAATAAAGATCATTGATGTAGACCCCACTGCTATTGTCGTGACCGCAGCAATTCAACCAGAAGAACCAACAAATTCTGAAGAGTGGAAGCTCCTTTTTCATTCACATATGTGGGTGAAGGGGACCCCTCTGCATTTTATTGTTGATAGTGGAAGCTATAAGAACCTCATCTCAGCAGAGGTCGTCGAACAATTGGGATTGTCAACAACACCACACCCGCAGCCATACAACATCAGGTGGCTTCTCCAGGGATGAGATCTTCATGTCAGCCAGTAGTGTCTATTGTCATACAACATCCAGTCTTTCAAGGACTAGGTATTATGTGATGTTTCCCCCCTGGATGTCTGTAATGTTCTCTTGGGCCAGCCATATATGTGGAAGCACCATGTTATTTATGAGTCTCAACCCTGTAGTGTCACTGTTACTATGGGGGTCATCTCTACAGGATATTAGAGGTCATTTCCACTATTGACCCACCTAAACGGTGCCGCAAGGTAGTATCTCATACTGCAAAATTTAGCCTCTTCACAGTCTATTCAAAGCGTGAACAGAAGAACACCACTACAACATCGGTCCAAGCACCTTCTATCCAACAGAAGCAGGTTGACAAGATTACAGAAAAGTGTAAAGATTCCTTCTGCACACAGGAATCTCATGTATCCATATTGGTTAAAAAGGTCCAACCCTTCTAGCCACAGGTTCATGACAACCTCCAACAAGATAAGCAACGCAACTTCTTCAACAAGGAAAGTAGCTCATCGAGATGCAGATTCAACAAACATTTTTCCCTCTCCCCCATGCACTCAACGCAATGGATACCATTGCTTCCTAAGGAGGGAGGATTGATCCAGGTGGATATCGGTGACCACCCACCTTTTCCAATTGGCTCAAAATAGTTTTCTGGCAATTTTGGTAATTTACTATTTTTAGTAGTTTTTAACTTCCGGGGCCATTTTGAGGGCCTAAATGAAGTTTTTTCGGGATTTAACTTCTCAATGTTATTTAAAGGCTCTAATTGAATCCCAAAAATGAATCTCCTCGGTGATACCTTTCCAACGAGCTATCGTTCTCCCCAAATGGAGATTGTATGCCAAAGTTACACCCCCGGGAAGTTGATACACCAAACTACCCAAAACGAGGTCCACAAAACTGTTGGATTTTCATCTTCCGAGGTTAGGGTTTTGGATTTTCTTTATGATAAAAATGTCTTTGGAGCCTCATTGTAAAATCATCTTCTTGCAAATGAGAGTAGCGGACACATCTTCTCATAGATAAGTTTCCACCATTCTAACGAGTCTTTAACTCTGTATTTTTACAGTCTTCGTACATTTTCACTCATTAATAGAAAATTGTGTATTACTGTATCTATGTGTTTATGGTTGCATCTATGACACATTTCTATTGTATTATTGGATATCCGAGATATCTTTTTACATTGCTTTATTATATCTCCGCTCTCATTTCATACCGAAAATAATCTGGATCATAGTTGCTTCTGATATTTGCCATGGACGCACTATAACTTGAAATTTGGCCATATATAGACCCAAATTTGCCCAATTTAAAGACCAAAAATTGATTATTTCTTACTCCCGAGTTCAAATCTTTCAAATTCCCTAAGAAATTTTCCCAATTTCAAAAGAATAGTTTTAGCATACAAGTTGCAGACATCCTCTACAACTAAATTTCTGCAATTTCAACTATGCGCTATGTTAATTTTCCCATCCAAGCCCAATGTTGAAAATTGGAGATATGATACCACTTTGTAACATCCCCAACTTCCTGTTGGGAAATGCCACATTCAAAATTCTCAATTTTTATACCATTAAATTTATAGATATGTTTTGCATATGAATAGAGTTAAGCGAAATAACAATAATAATTTATAGACACAATTATCACAGAGATCCCATAATAGAAGACCCATAATTATACATAGAGTAAATAAAATAAGCACATGAAAGACACTTATCTCACGAAATAAACATCAACTGCATGCATACCTTCCACGTTCCTCCAATCCATAGACCACACTGCTCATAATCTCATCAGTGGGTCACCCCCAAACTGGGGCTAAACTCTACCAGGGTAAAGGGAGTCCTAAGCCAGTCTAAGTTCTGATAATTTGTAGAATCACTCAGTCCAAGGTTCCCAACTGTTGCAACTATCCTACAGTCTCTCATTCCCCACATGCTTGTCCCACCCGAGGAAGTGTGCAACTTCTCTGCAACATGCCACACAAGAAGTCTCGGAGCCCTTTAGTTATTTCCCAGCGCAACAGGGAACGATTCTGATTATTTTCTCACCCAGAGAAAACTACTCACGGGCCTTACAACCTGCTTCTTCCACATACAGGCCTGAAAACCCGCCTCTTCAACCTAAGGGCCTAACAACTCGCCTCTTCAACCTGCAACAATATCGGGTACCAGTACCGATGGTACCATCCATGAGTGAATGGTAAGAGTGATGATTGAATGATAGCCAAAAATATGGGAAATTACACTATATCCCCAAAATATATATGCATGTGTCCTTTAAGACACATGGCACCCAAGGGACTCCCTTGTCCCTACTTTATAAACTTAGGATATATTCATATCCATAACTTTAGTTTTAAGGAATATTAATATAATATTCCATTGAAATTAATCCGCCTTAGATTAGCCCATTTCCTAGACTCTTAGCCCCCTTTCCCTTTCTAGTGTAATTTATCCCCCCATACTCATTTGTGGGTCGGTCTGTAGCAGTGATGTACTTTATTAATCATATGAGTGTTTACATAATACAATAATAGGCTCATTGGCCTTTAGCATCTAGGCTCTCCGACCTAATAATCACATAAGCCTTCTGGCCTATAATTACCCGACTCATCAGCCTTTAAAACATATTTCCATTTACAACTGGGGATCGACCTAGGGTATTACAAGCCATGTGTCCCTGGAGAGAACCAACAAAATCTTGGAATAGACAAAAGAATTTTCTTGTGATCTCATAGTCGGAAGAGTGTTCAAATACAAAATGGTCCTTAATATTAGGCTCTGAGGAGTAGATCTGGAAAATATAGTCCTCTCAAGAAATTTGGTGATTTGTCTCAATGTAATGCTAGTGGGAGAAAAAATTGAGTTGGAAATGAGGGATCCTCAATAACTACAAGGTAGATAGAGTTTGATGTACCCAAAGTGTTGGATAATCACAGCATTACATTGGATATAAGTTTGAATAGTATTGAAGTTTGGAAGACGATGACTCTCTAGGCCTAAATCATGTGGACCAAAGGTAACCTTTGTAAATCTTAGTATGAATACACTTGTTTATCTAACCCTTGAAGAGATTAGTAGCATCCATTGAAAATATATGAGAGAGTGGTATGCCAATATTAAGGTTTATGAGATGAAGTAATGAAAGGATATCACATACTAGCATGAATCAATCTCACATTCTCAGTGTGACATAGAGGACCCAAGAGTAAGATATGGATATTTAAGAAATAAATAAATGATACAATGTTTTAATATAAAAGATATATGTGAAAATATTTAGATTCAAATTAAAATAAGAATAACAAAGGGTTTTCATAAGCATTATGCACATAGCAATGTAATATTTAATAAAATACATGTTTGAGATATATATGTGAGGTCTAAACATTTCCTATCTAATAATATATATATCTCGAAATATAGCCCCAATGGTTATCTCAATTGGTGAGTGCCATTGTTGCAAGGATGTTGTTGATAACTCAGTGGATTGTGTTAGTCCTCAATTCAATTCCCATGGGGTTAGGTGCACTAATTTTACGTCACCCACTTTATACTAGGTACCATCCTCGAAAAAAGGAGTAACTCAGTGGATTGTGTAAGTCCTCAATTCAATTCTCACGAGGTTAGGTGCACTAAGTTTACGTCACCCACTTTATACTATGTACTATTCTCGAAACACCCTCGAAAAGAGGAAAAGTTCTTGGGTGTTTCCCAAGGAAAAATATATCTCAAAATATATTCATTTAATGTGGATTTAGGTGCAATAAGTTTACGTCACCCACTTTATACTAGGTACCCTCCTCCAGAAGAGGAGAAGTTCTTGGGTGTTTCTTAAGTAAAATTATAGTCATAGTCTTATTGTTCTATGTTTTGGCCCTTTACTAGCGATATTTTTTTATTAATTTTGCTCGAAATCCAGTGAGAATTTGTTGGATCTGCATATTTGAGTGGTTAATTATGCATAATCCAAGTGTGCCAAGGGTTTTTCAGCATGTTGAATCCATTTCTGGATTCATAAATGGATTTTAAACAACATAAAATTGTAATTTCGTGTAGATTTATGTCGTCGGATTCCAGCGAAAAGAGACAAAACATAGAATAGTTAGACAACGCCAAAAATATATCCCAAAATATATTCATTTAATGTTATACTCCTAGATGTTTATTGATTGTGAGTTATTATTTTTTGAATTTCAATCCAAATCCAAATTTAAAGGTATAAGTGTCCCACATTGCTAAAAAAACAATACTTTTAGGATTTAATTAATTACCATCCATTTGGGGGGGGGGGAATATACCAAAAAACAAGTGGACGCAAATAAGTGTACAAAAATACATAAAAATGAACAATTTAAGAGTGAAAACCAACATCACATACAAGATACTCATTGTAAAATCATGATTGTACCCAATAAAGCTGAAGAATCTTATAGAATGAAATAAATCATGGGACTTACAACATAGAATTTGACTTAAAGATGACATAGAAAATGATAGATTAAAAAAAACTAGGGACATCAATATTTAAGATTATTTGAAACTAAAAACATATTGACCTAAAAAAAACATACATGACTTAGCTAAGAACCAAAGCTATGATGTGAAACAAATGATCAAAGCAACTAAAAAAATCATGGGAAGAGAAATTATATGGAAATTATGAAATTGAAATATGTAATCGTAAATCAAAGAAAGGTCAAAATGTTGTATTAGGAATTGAAACTCTACATTTCAAAAAAAAACAAAAACAACAAATAGAAACCAAGAAGAGAAATTATGTGGAAATGTAGGCTCTTAGAAAATTGTACGCAATAGAGATGGAGGCTCTTAGAAAATGAAATAAATCATGGGACTTACAACATAGAATTTGACTTAAAAATGACATAGAAAATGATAGATTAAAAAATAACTAAAAAACAAACAAGGGGACATCAATATTTAAGATTATTTGAAACTAAAAACATAGTGACCTAAAAAAAACATGCATGACTTAGCTAAGAACCAAAACTATGATGTGAACCAAATGATGAAAGCAACTCAAAAAATCGTTGGAAGAGAAATTATGTGGAAATTATGAAATTGAAATATGTAATCATAAATCAAAGAAAGGTTAAAATGTTGTATTAGGAATTAAAACTCTACATTTCAAAAAATACAAAAACAACAAATAGAAACCAAGAAGAGAAATTATGTGGAAATTATGAAATTGAAATTTGTAACTATAAATCAAAGAAAGGTCAAAATGTTGCATTAGGAATTGAATTTCAAAAAAAATAAAAACCCCTAAAACATTCTAGAAAGGTAGAAAGATAGATGTGAATGTAACATCTCGCTCTTGCACATACTGAGCGAACTTATTTTTTAAGACACTTGCTTGCAAGTGATACAGATTATTATATTATCGATCGTTCGATTGTGATTATGACACATTATGGATTGATGATATGTTGATTTGTTGTATTCATAGAAAAATTCTATTGACTAGGTTCTCCTGAGTGTGCAGGACTTTGGACATTGTGGATGTTGAGGCATCGATGAAACCCCTTGGACTCTGGATCGAGTTAGGGAGTGGACTATTGGGTTTGAATTTTATTGATGTGACACATGTACATATGATTAGATGTTATGATGATTAATTATTGTTGATGACATGATTCGTTGATGGATGCAAGCTGACAATAGCTTGTCGACCAAACTCATATGTGGAGTAGAGGGGTCAGGCAGGACAACCAAAGACTTGAGGGAGAGATGTGGACAACAACCCTGCCACAACTTACTAGCACTCTCGTCGTGGCTCGAACTATAGGTTAACGATTACCTAGTTCAAGAAGACCCACGATGTCAAGAGGGTAGACTGCGACATTCACTCATGATGATTCTAAGGGGCGTGCAATAAGGCAGGGGCATTATTCCTTAGAGGCCCTTAGTCTCCCACAAGATCACCTAGCGGAGTATTGACTCTAGGGGTTTTTGATGTCTACCAAGTCAATCAAGAGGCGAGTGGCACCCTTGGAGCATGTAGTGCGTCCTGAAGGGCACATTGCACAAGGAAAATGGAAAGAGGCAAGTGGCACCCTTGGATCACGTAGTGAGTCCTGAAGGACACATCGCACAAGGAAAACGAAAAGAGGAGAGTGGCACCCTCGGAGCATGTAGTGCGTCCTGAAGGGCACGTCAGGCAAGGAAAATGAAAAAATCTGAGTGGCACCCTTGGAGCACCTAGTGCATCCTGAAGGGCATGTCATGATCTCAACGGGTAAGTGAATAAACCTAGTCGACCTTAAAATGAATGATGTGATAAGTAAGATTTAAAAACAATTTCCCTAATAAAAATGTAGCCCAGCCTAGTGAAATTAAAATCTAGGTCTAAGTAACACATCTGGTCAAAAATAATAATCATAATTAAACATATAACAAGAAAGGAGTAAGAAATTCAATTGAATTATTAAAATCAAATTGTAATGGGGGATTAAAATTTTAAAAGGGAAATGATTGTTTTATCTACATATGCTAAAAACAAAAGGGGTAAATGGTTGTTTTTCTACACTTGCTAATTTGATTTTAGTTAAAAAGGGAAAAGAGGGAAACTTAAAAGAAATAGGAAACTAAAGGAAAAAGGGGAAACATAAAGAAAAAGTTGAATGTCTAACTTAGTAAAGAATCTTTCCTTGGGAACTTGCTATTTTTTAACTCAACTAGGAATTAAGTAAGGTCTAAGTCATTTAAGAAGTGTCAGGGAATTTTGGGACACCTAGGAGTGTTTTTAGGAATGCTTTTAGGTGGGTGAGGAAAATAGGAATAATTAATTAATTAATAAAATTGAATTTCTAGTGCAACTAGGGGATGGGTGACATGTGTACGGGGGAGGTTTTTCCTAATTAATTAAATGAAAAACAAATTTAATGAGAAATTGGGAAACTAATTACTTGAAAACTCTATAAAAAGGATGGAGGAGGAGGAGTATGGATATCATTTTTATGCGTAACGTTACGTTGTTGAATTTTTGTCTTGACTGGACTTCTCTTGTGAGAGTTTGGATACCTAGCTCGGGTAACGAATGGTAGCTCGACCTTACGAGGCGAGTTGGGTTCTAACGGTTCTCTGGTATTGTGTGTGTGGCCCCTTTGTGGATGGGGGGGCTCAGGGGGAAGAAGAGTACCCCTATCATTGGCTGGGAGGTACCGGTGACATCACATCAATCGGCAAGTGAGAGTTGGATGGAGTGTGCATAGGAAAACGACTCGAAGTTTTCACATTGACTACGGTACGCATGTGTATATTTTTTAATGGTATTTTAATATTGTTCCTGCGCTTTCATTACTGTACTTCCATTGTGTAGAGATTTTGTTTTACTCAACATTTAATAATCAATGAACTTAATGTCATCCCAACCTTATGCTTGCTTCTTTTTGAATTGATCCCCTTGGCGAACCCAACCCTGATTGCTATGACTTTTCAGTGTTTGTTTTATTGATTATTATGAAGAGATTGTGTTTTATCTTCCATCCCTTATCCCTTTAGTCATCAGTTTGTGCCTGAGCAGTCAGCCAGGAGCCAAATTGACGGTCGTCACTTCGGTGTTTAAAGACCTATAGATTCAAATGCCCTTCTTTTTTTTGCATGGATGATGAGTGAAGGATAAATTTTGCCCAATTATTTATCCCTGACTTATCTCTGCATTTTTATCTTACAATCAATCTCAGATCCTTGTGTTTCTGAGAATGAGCATCTTTGCGTTCAATTGATTTTTTTTGCGAATGATTTATCCTCGCGTCTTTGTGTTGAGTATCTCTGTGTTGATTAATTCTTCTCTGATTGATTGACATATGATCTCTACGTTTCCTATATGCAAATCTCTACGTCCTCCCCAAATTTTCTCTTTGATTATCATTTTATAGATAGCTTTACTCCACGAATTTTTCTTGGTTTCCTGCATCACTTTTACTCCTCGATTTTATTGGCACAAAGCACATCCTTTTCTCCATGATTTACCCAGCGTTGTAAATGGAAAATCTCTGAGTGTTTGATGGTTCCAACGTTGAGGAATGGTGATTCTCTGATTTATTTGTTTGTGATATAGGTGATATCTGTTGCAATAGTAACATTGTGATATCTAATGGATATCTAGATAATAGATATCTAATGAGTTGTTTGAATATTTAATGGATATTTGTAATAAACGTTGCAATAATGATAGTTAATTCCCTATGTTTTTAAAACTTCGCTTCCATGAAATATAATTGTTAAAACAACGATTTCTATCAATGCGTGTGTTTACAACTTTTTCAATGTGATTTCTATCATATCATATATTTTCAACATCGAAAACATATCATTTATTTCATTGCGATCTTGGCACATTAACAACTTTTTACACCACAAATTTTGGGTGAAATACCAAGTTCTGACACTGCGAATACACCCACCCATCACCATCGTGTTTGATTGCATAGAATAGCAGTTAACAGTGAATTTATTAATGTTTACAGTGAATTATTTAATCATTGTGTGAATAATTGTATGATTGCATTTGTGACAGTAAAACTTAATTGCATGATGGAGTTTTTGCTATGTATTAAAGGACAACGAATTTATTATAATTGTATTAGTTAAAGGACAATGAATTATTATACTTGTTCCAGTTTAAATAGCGAAAATTTATATTTGTTTCAGTTGAAGGATAACGATGGATAGCCAATTTATATAAGTATGTGTTTCAATAGATATTTATGCCTGCGTTTTCATATTGTTGACAATGATACACAACGAAATTTATAATGCCATATGCCAACGATATATACATGACTAGCTCCTTATTTAGACAACGACCTATTTACTTCTGTGTTTTGTTTTTCAAATGAAATGGAACTTATTTAATATAGTGATTGAATCATCTATCAGATAGCGATTCGAAACATAGAATAACATTTGTTTTAGCATTTGTATAGACGGAATTTTCCACTGGTAGCAAAACCATGCCTAGTATTATTAGTGATTTGTGTGTAGCTTACACAAGAACACATCCCCTAGTTGCATCCACCCCCTGTACATTGTTAAATTACCTAAATGCATCGATCATTCACCAGAACATGCTCCCTGGTAGCATTCTCACCCTTCACAGTATTTAATTTATAAGAGCACATGGAGATCCCCTTGGCATTCCTCTGACAGGCGAAATCGAGGGCTAGCGAAGGGAATCCTGAGGCATCTCTTGTGTGTAAGAGATAATGGAAGTGGAACAGTAACCCCTTTATCTGAGTCTCGACACATGTCCCTTGTTTCATTCGTCCCCCTCCAACGCCGCAGGTTTTCTAAGTTATGTCTCTGGATTCTAGAATTCTAGTTTCTATCTTTGTTTCTCATGCTTGAATCCCCTGTTTTAACTTGTTATGTATAAGTTTATGAGTGTATTTGTCCCTTAGTATTTTTATTTTTCTTTGGGTAGGTTTTCCTTGAGCGACACCTCTCTTCAATTATTGATCAATGAAAGTTTTATTCTTTGACTTTCAATAAAAGTCTTCATTTGAAGGACTTCAACCAAGCCTTGATTTTGAGCCAAATTCCATCCATCTTCCTAGGTATGCTTTATCTATTTATTGCTAAGTGAACTATCTCCTTCCATTGTCAATTAAATATTTAGGCGAGGTTGTTGCCGGATTGATTGAGTAATGAGATGACCCTTGCGCCTTGAATCCTAATGTGATGTATGATTGGTTAATTGAGTAGATTTTGTGCACTTGTATTTAATGTATATGTATGATCGGCCATGATTGCATGGTCTTGCGCCTGGAAGGTGACGTTGATTGATGAGTTATGTAACTAGTTGATGCATGAACGATGGAGTACTTGATTTGTTGCGCCACGAATAATTGGATAGCTTACTCTTACACAATGACAAATTTAGTATCGATGAATGATTAAGTTATGGATTGATTGTGCACATTGAATAACGTTATGCATGTTTAATTTGAGTGGTTGGATCACTTGTGCACCATGAAATAAATGTCGATGAAGGGTTGATTCATAAATGATTTTACTCATGCATTAATAATTATGTGGATGTGTTCTTGTTTAGATGTGATTACCCTTGCGCGCCATGAATAAGGTTGTTGGTGATCATGTCACGTGATAATTACGATGTGCTAACCTACTATGCTAATTATGTTTATGTATCGATGTCCTTCGTTGATGCGCTGAATGTGTCGTTAGTGATTCCTCGATGAGTAGTTGGTGATGCTTTGGAATTTGATGTTGTTGAGTAGGCATTGTTGTGATATTTTGTTGATTAATTGTTGTTGTTGTTGCCTTCCTGCTTAAAGAAAAAAAAAATGTTTTTACATTGCGTCACATGTAGTCGTAATGATGGGATCGTTACATATTGTATCAGAGCGGGTTCAACACTGTGACTATGGATCTCCGGGCTTTCCACTTCAGTAAACCCTTGAGTATTAACCTAGCCCTAATGAAAACCTTAATGTATCCATGTGGTGATCTCGATAGAGGATGCCACAGAGGTTTGTGGCATGGTGTCATGGAAGGAGGTACGACACCTCCAGAGGTTCCCACACCCTCGGATTCTAACCCCCAAGGGGAAGAAAAATTCCTTGGGCTAGATTTGATTGTTGTAAGGGATGATTATGGTATGACAAGGTCCTTCTAGAGATTGTCAGAGGCCTTGTTTTACCATCTATACTGAGATGAGGCTAGGGCACCTGTACCCCTGAGGGTCCACAACACACCCAGCCAGTACCATTAGTATTCACTTTGAACTCGAGAAGGTCAAATTTCCTGAGTTCTTTGGTGCCTCGGATGGCGCAGCCACCAAGGCATGGTGGCAGAATATGATGATGTGCTTGCGCTTCACGAATATACTTCCAACATGAAGTTCTGCATGACAGTCTTCAACTGAAGGGGAGTGCTCTTCTATGGTGGAAGACGTTCCTACTACATTTGAACATGGTCGTCGAAGACGTGTCATGGGAACTGTTTGAGGAACAGTTCCAAGAGAGGTATCTTTCTGAGGAATTCGTTGAGCATCAAATCAACGAGTTCAATGCCTTGCAACAGGGTAGTCGTACGGTGCCCGAGTATGAGGCCATTCTTGGAGTTGCTTCAGTATGCTTTGCGCCAAATTACAAAGAAACTTAAGGTCAACAAGTTTGTGTTTATCATTAATGTTAGGATTCAGCTTCTACTTCAAGTACCATGAATATTGGACTGATGAAAGTGTGTTGGAATGTGGGGAGCCACATTACCAGCAAGACTACCCAGTGGAGAGGATCGAAACACCTGGGTCAGTCAGACCCACTACCATAGGAGATTTGGGTAAGGCCTATCAAATTCATGTAGCGGTGAATAACCACCAGGAAGAGCACCAGTTGACTGTGCTCGAGACACCAGGTACCGTCGCTGACCATACCCTTAGTATTTGATAAACCCAAGTGCTTTGGAGAGTTTCATTTCTGGTGCAGCGTTAAAAATAATTAAGGTAAAGGCAGTTGAACAAGATGAGTTTAGCTTTGTATAAATGGCTTTTGGAGCCAAACAAAAGGTTGGTGGTTAGGTGACGGGTTGTAGCCTTAACCTGGGAGAGTTTGTCACTAGGACCAACCTGTACGTCACTATCTTAGGATATTATGATGTCATGATTAGTATGGACTGGTTGGAATCGCATGAGGCGATACTCAACTGTAAGATGTGACGATTGAGCTTGGTCGATGATGAGAGAAAGGGACGCGTGATTGTAGGTTGGAACCAGGGAGTCTCCCTGAGGTTCATCTCTTCCTTGCAGCTACGGAAGAGCATGCGCACAGAATCTAATCTTTATGTGATCCTTGCATTAAAAGAGAAGGGAGTAGCGGAAGGTCTAGAACACCTTCTGGGGGTGACAGTTTTCGGACGTCTTCCCTGAGGAGTTACCTAGGATGTCGCCAAAGAGGGAATTGGAATTTACCATAGACCTAAAATCAGGGACTGAATCGATAGAAAGAACTCCTTATCAGATGTCGACCCCAGAGTTACAGGAGTTGAGAATGCAACTGAAGGAGTTGTTGGACCTAGGACTTATACATCCAAGTGTGTCACCATGGGGTGTGCCTGTTATTTTTATATGAAATAATGATGGGATGTGGATACTCTGCATTGACTATCGTCAATTGAACAAGGAAACGATCAAGAATCAGTATCTGTTTCCAAGGATTGATGATTTTTTTGATTAGTTAAAGGGTGCGACGGTGTTTTCAAGGATCGACTTGAGATCAGGGTATCACCAGTTACGGATCAAGGAGGATGACATCCCTAAGACCACCTTTAAGATGAGGTTTGGACATTACAAGTTTATTATTTTACCGTTTGGACTGACGAATGCCCCAGGGGTATTTATGAGTTTGATGAATGGGGTGTTCCGCGAGTACTTGTACAAGCTCGTCCAAATATTCATTGACGATATTTTGATTTACTTTTAGACGATGGAGGAACATGACAAGCACTTGTGCTTGGTACTACAGTCTCTGTGAGAGAACAAATTGTATGGAAAATTCTCTAAATGCTCGTTTTACCAATCGAAGATTCACTACTTAGGGCATGTCATCTCCAACAAAGGTATCGTTGTGGATCTAGCAAAGGTCAAGGCTATTATGGAATGGCCTGCACCAACGAATGTCCTGGAAGTGTGAAGCTTCATGGGTTTAGCGGGATACTATAGACGGTTCGTCGAGGGTTTTTCGAAGATCACAAATCTGATTACAGAATTGCAAAAGAAGAACAAGAAGTTTTTTGGATCGAGAAATGTGTGGAGGAATTTTGGAGGATCAAGGAGTTGTTGACGACAAAACCATTACTAAAGGTCCCTAAAATGGACGCAGACTTCTTGGTATGCACTGATGCATCCAAGGAAGGCTTAGGTGGATTCTTGATGCAAGACGGTCGAGTGATCGCTTACATCTCGAGAAATTTGTGAAGGCATGAGGAGAACTATGCAACGCACGATTTGGACTGGTTAGCCATTGTTTTTTCCTTAAGAGTTTGAAGACACTAACTTATTGGATGAAAATTTGAACTAAAAACGAACCATTGTGGACTATAACACATCTTTACGCAAAGCGACATGAACGCGCGACAACAACGTTGGTCGGAATTAGTTAGCGAGTACGATTTCGAGATTACTTACATAAAGGGAATAGTGAACAGAGTGGTTGATGCGTTGAGTCGAAGACTGCCCGTATTTTCAATGATGCCTCTTCAAATGAATCTACATGAAAATATTCTAATACAGTGCGATGATCACTGGTATAAAGAGGTCAAGGATTTTATCATACAAAACACAATGATGGTACCAAGATTTAAAGGATTTATGTTGGACGACGACGGATTATTGAGATTTAAAATTTGAATTTACATACCACCCAACGACGTGTTGAGGAGCTTGATCCTAAACGAGGCTCATGGAGTAGTATACATGGCTCATCCTGGAATCACGAAGGTGAGGGGAAACCTTAAAACCCTTATTCTTCTAGAAAGGAATGAAGGAAGACATAGTCAACTACGTGGAAAGATGTCTAGAATGTCAGCAAGTGAAGGCTGAACATAGACATCCAACAGGATTACTACAGCCACACGCTATTCCGAAATTGAAATGGGAGGTCATTTCTATGGATTTCATTGTTGGATTGCCACTGACGGCAAGGAGGCACGACTTGATTTTTGTGGTAGTAAACACTCTGATGAAGAGTGATCATTTTATTCCTATACGTACAACGTATCAGGCACCTGACATAGCTATATTTTTCATCAGTGAGATTGTAAGACTGCATGGCCTACCTAAAAGGATTATATCTGATCGAGGATCAGTGTTTACTGGACGATTTTGTACTAGTTTCCAAGAGCTATTGGGAACCCAACTTAACTTTAGTACTGCGTATCACCCGGAGACAGACGATAAGATGAACGATCAAACCAAATCTTGGAGGACATGTTGCACATGTACATGATGGACCAACAGAAGCGTTGGGAAGAATTATTGTCATTGGTAGATTTTGCATATAACAACAGTTATCAAAGCACCATTAAGATGGCACCTTTCGAGTTTCTTTACGGGCAACCGTGTCGGATGCCTTGAGTTGGGATCGACTTAAGGATAGGGTCCTGGTGGGACCGGAAGCGATCCAAGAAAAGGAATATTAAATGAAAACTATAAGACAAGGGATCAAGGAAGTGCAGGATCGATAGAAGAGTTATGTCGATGTGCGTCGTGAGGACCGTAGTTACGAAGTTGGCGACCGAGTCTTCTTGTGGGTGAAACTGCATAAGAGTTCGATCAAGTTTGGAAAGGGTGTTAAACTCTCTCCTAGGTTCATGGGATCCTGTGAGATTGTGGAAAGGAGAAGATCATGGCCTATTAACTAGCCTTTCCTGATCCTTGAGGCGTATGCACGATGTCTTTCATGTCTATGTTTGATACATTATGTTAGTGATCCTACACATGTTTGACTTGAGTACCTTGCAGGTATCGGATGAGGGTTCCCTCATGGTTGAGCCAATACGCATCCCGAACCATCACATTCGGCAAATATGATGTCGAGCAGTGGACCAAGTTGAGGTCCAGTGGGACAACTGTAGTCTGCACTCGGCGACCTCGGAGGACGCATATGATATGCACCAGCAGTTTCCATTTTTGTTGATGGATATAATTATGATACCGTGATACACTTTATTTTGACACTTATATACTGTGAAACTTTAGGACGAAGTTTAAAACAAGAGGGGGTGTATGTAACATCCTGGTCTTGCATGCACTAAGAGAACTTATTTTTTTAGGAAACTTGCTTACAAGTGATCCAGATTATTATATTATTGGTCGTTTGATTATGATTATGAGACATTATGGGTTGATGATATGTTAATTTGTTGTATTCATAGATAGGTGCTATTGATTGGGTTCTCCCGATTGTGCAATACATTGGACATTGAGGATGTTGAGGCATATCGATGAAACCCCTTGGACTCTATATTGAGTCAGGGAGTGGACTATTGGGTTTGAATTTTATTGATGTGACACATGTACATATGATTAGATGTTATGATGATTGATTATTGTTGTTGACATGATTCATTGATGGATGTAGGTTGATGATAGCTTGCCGACCAGACTCACATGTGGAGTAGAGGGGTCACACAGGACAACTAAAGACTTGAGGGAGAGGTGTGGACAACATCCCTGCCAGAACCTACTAGCACTCTTGTTGTGGCTCAAACTATAGGTTAAAAATTACCTAGTTCGAGAAGACCCACAATGTCGTGAGGGAAGACTGCGACAGTCGCTCACGATGATTCTAAGGGGCACGCAATAAGGTAGGGGCCTTATTCCTTAGAGGTCCTTAGTCTCCCACAAGATCACCTAGCGGAGTATTGACTCCATGGGTTTTTTATGTCTACCAAGTCAGTCAAGAGGCGAGTGGCACCCTTGGAGCACGTAGTGTGTCCTGAAGGGCACGCCGCTCAAGGAAAACATAAAGAGGTTAGTGGCACCCTTGGAGCACGTAGTGCGTCCTGAAGGGCATGTTGCACAAGGAAAACGGAAAAAGGCGAGTGGCACCCTTGGAGCACCTAGTGCGTCCTGAAGGGCATGTCGCAATTTCAACATGTAAGTGAATAAACCTAATCAGCCTTAAAATGAATAATGTGATAAGTAAGATTTAAAAATGATTTCCCTAATAAAAATGTTGCCTAGCCTAGTGAAATTAAAATCTAGGCCTAAGTAACACATGTGGTAAAAAATAATAATCATAATTAAACATATAACAAGAAAGGGGTAAGAAATTCAATTAAATTATTAAAATCAAATTGTAATGGGGGATTAAAATTTTAAAAGAGAAATGATTGTTTTATCTACATATGCTAAAAAGAAAAAGGGGTAAATGGTTGTTTTTCTACACTTGCTAATTTGATTTTAGTTAAAAAGGGAAAAGAGGGAAACTTTAAAAAAAATAGGAAACTAAAGGAAAAAGGGGAAACATAAACAAAAAGTTGAATGTCTAACTTAGTAAGGAATCTTATCTTGGGAACTTGTTATTTTTTAACTCAACTAGGAATTAAGTAAGGTGTAAGTCATTTAAAAAGTGTAAGGGAATTTTGGGACACCTAGGAGCATTTTTAGGAATGTTTTTAGGTGGGTGAGGAAAATACGAATAATTAATTAATTAATAAAATTGAATTTATGGTGCAACTAGGGGATGGGTGACATGTGTATGGGGGAGGTTTTTCCTAATTAATTAAATTAAAAATAAATTTAATGAGAAATTGAGAAACTAATTACTTGAAAACTCTATAAAAAGGATGAAGGAGGAGGAGTATGGATATCATTTTTATGAATAACGTTATGCAGCTAAATTTTTGTCTTAACTAAACTTTGCTTGTGGGAGTTGGGATACCCATCTCAGTTAATGAGTGGTAGCTCGACCTTGTGAGGCGAGCTGGGTGCTAGCGGTTCTCTTGTATTGTGTGTGTGGCCCCTTTGCATATCAGGGGGCTCAGGGGGAAGAAGAGTACCCCTAGCGTTGGCTAGGAGGTATTGGTGAGGTCACATCAGTCGACAAGTGGGAGCTAGATAGAGCACGCGGGGGACAACGACTCGGAGTTTTCGCATTGACTACGGTACGCATGCGTATATTTTTGAATGGTAGTTTAATATTTTTCTTGCGCTTTCATTATTGTACTTCCATTGTGTAGAGATTTTGTTTTACTCGGCATTTTATAATCAATGAACTTAATGTCATCCCAGCCTTATGCTTGTTGCTTTTTTAATTGATCCCCTTGGCGAACCCAACCCTGATTGCTATGACTTTTCGATGTTTGTTTTATTGATTATTATGAAGAGATTGTGTTTTATCTTTCGTCCCTTATCCCTTTAGTCATCAGTATGTGCATGAGCAATCGGCCAAGAGCCAACTCGACGATCGTCACTTCGGTATTTAAAGACCTATAGACTCAAATGCCCTGCTTTTTTGTGCATGGATGGTGAGTGAATGATAAATTTTTCCCAACTATCTATCCCTGACTTATCTCTTCATTTTTCTCTTACGATCAATCTCGGATCCTTGCGTTTCTGAGAATGAGCATCCTTGCGTTCGATTGATTTTTTTTGCGGAATGATTTATCCTCGCGTCTTTGTGTTGAGTATCTCTATGTTGATCAATTCATCTATGATTGATTGACATCTGATCTCTACGTTTCCTTTATGCAAATCTCTGCATCCTCCCCAAATTTTCTCTTTGATTATCGTTTTATAGACAGATTTACTCCACGGATTTTTCTTGGTTTCCTACACTGCTTTTACTCCTCGATTTTATTGGCACAAAGCACAACCTTACTCCATGATTTACCCAACATTGTAAATGGAAAATCTCTGAGTTTTTATGGTTCCATCATTGAGGAATGGTAATTCTCTAATTTATTTGTTTGCAATATAGGCGATATCTGTTGCAATAGTAACATTGCGATATCTAATGGATATCTAGATAATAGATATCTAATGAGTTGTTTGAATATTTAATGGATATCTGTAATAAACATTGCAATAATGATAGTTGATTCCCTGCATTTTTAAAACTCCGCTTCCCTGAAATATAATTGTTAAAACAACGATTTCTATCAATACTTGTGTTTACAAATTTTTCAATGAGATTTCTATCATATCATATATTTTCGACAGCAAAATCATATCATTTATTGCACCATGATATTGGCACATTAACAACTTTTTACACCACGAATTATGGGCGAAATACCCAGTTCTCACACCACAAATACACCCGGCCATCACCACTGTGTTTGATTGCATAGAATAGCAGTTGACAATGAATTTATTAATGTTTACAATGAATTATTTAATCATTATGTGCATAATTGTATGACTGTGTTTATGACAGTAAAACTTAAATGCAGGATGGCATTTTTGCTATGTATTAAAGGACAACGAATTTATTATAATTGTATTAGTTAAAGGACAACAAATTATTATACTTGTTCCAGTTTAAATAGTGAAATTTTATATTTGTTTCAGTTGAAGGATAGCGATGGATAGCCAATTTATATAGGTCTAGGTTTCAATACATATTTATTCCTGCGTTTTCATACTGTTGACAATGATACACACTGAAATTTATAATTCCCTATGCCAGCGATATATAAATGACTAGCTCCTTATTTAGACAACGACCTATTTACTTCTGTGTTTTGTTTTGCAAACGAAATGGCACTTATTTAAGACATCGATTGAATCATCTATCAGACAGGGATTTGAAACATAGAATAGCATTTTATTTAGCATTTGTATAGACGACGTTTTCCACTGGCAGCAAAACCATGCCCAGTATTATTAGCGATTTGTGTGTAGCTTGCACAAGAACGCGTCCCCTAGTTGCGTCCACCCCCTGCACCTTATTAAATTACCTGAACACGTGGAGCATTCACCATAACGCGCTCCCTGGCAGTGTTCTCACCCTGCATGGTATTTAATTTCGCGGAGATCCCCTTGGCATTCCTCTGACTGGCAAAATCGAGGGCCAGCGAAGGGAATCCTGAGACTTCTATTGCATGTAAGAGATAATGGCAATGGGACAGCAACCCCGTCGTCTGAGTCTCGACACATGTCCCTTGTTTCATTTTTCCCCCTCCAATGCTGAAGGTTTCCTAAGTTATGTCTCTGGATTCTGGAATTCTAGTTTCTATTTATGTTTCTCATACTTGACTCTCCCTTTTTAACTTGTTATGTATAAGTTTATGAGTGTATTTGTCGCTTAGGATTTGTATTTTCCTTGAGTGACACCTCTCTTCAATTATTGATCAACGAAAGTTTTATTCTTTGACTTTTAATAAAAGTCTTCATTTGAAGGACTTCAAACGAGCCTTGATTTTGAGCCAACTTCCATCCATTTGCCTAGGTATGCCTTATCTATTTATCGCTAAGCGAACTATCTCCTTCTGTTGTCAATTAAATATTTAGGTGAGGTTGTTGCCGGATTGACTAAGTAATTAGATGACCCTTGCACCTTGAATCCTAACATGATGTATGATTGGTTAATTGAGTAGATTTTGTACGCTTGTATTAAATGTAGATGTATGATCGGCCATGATTGCATGGTCTTGCGCCTGGAAGGTGACGCTAATTAATGAGTTATGTAACTAGTCGATGTATGAACAATGGAGTACTTGATTTGTTGTGCCACGAATAATTGGATAGCTTACTCTTACGCAATAAAAAATTTAGTGTAGATGAATGATTAAGTTATGGATTGATTGTGCACGCTGAATAACCTTATGCGTGTTTAATTTGAGTGGTTGGATCACTTGTGCACCATTAAATAAATGTCAATGAAGGTTTGATTCAGAAATGATTTTACTCATGCGTTAATAATTATGTGGATGTGTTCTTGTTTAGATGTGATTACCCTTGCGCGTCATGAATAAGGCCGTTGGTGATCACATCACATGATAATTACGATGTGCTAACCTGCTACGCCAATTATGTTTATGTGTCGATGTCCTTCGTTGACACGTTGAATGCGTCATTAGTGATTCTTTGATGAGTATTTGGTGATGCTTTGGATTTTGATGTTGTTGAGTAGGTGTTGCTATGATCTTGTGTTGATTAATTGTTGTCATCGTTGCCTTCCTGCTTAAAGAAAAAAAAAATTGATTTTTTGTTGCATCGCATATAGTCGTAACGATGAAGTTATTACAGTGAACAAGAATATAATTATTAAAAAAATTAACATATTAATTAACACCTGTCACTAAACAATAAATATATAATAATTTTACATTATTATTTGATCACTTTTTATATGATTATGAATATTATATTTATAAATATTCTTATTTTGAAAATAGAAGGTAGAATACAAGATTGAATGGTGAAAATACATGGCATAATCATGTCTTTATTTAATCTACACCACTCACTATTAATTCAAATATGCTAATTATATACATAATTTTTCATTTACTATTTTCTAATATCCAATATTCATGTCGAATTGTAATACACTTTTAATAAACAATATCCATGTCAATTAAGTTGTAATACTACCCTTTTTTAAATGTAACTTACAATTTGGTGAACATTGTAATTAAAAAATTAATTTGTCTTTCTTAATCCCCGACTTTTAAACCGGCGAAACAATTCGTTACTCGATTTTCTGATCTCAACAAAATCCTTGATTTTTAAATTGGCAAATGATTTGACCCTCATTTTCTGATCTCAACAAAATCCCGGCAAATTGGCAATGATTTGAATTTTGAACCTCATTTTCCTAATCCCGGCAAGCAAAATCCCGAAAGACAGCAATAAAGATCAAGCAAAATCCCCTGAAAATACAAAAACAGAAATCAAAACAGCTTTTGCCATTCGAACCGCTACCCGGACGGTAAAAAAATAAAATACGGTTTATTCGTCCCCAGATCTTATTGACAGTTCAATAAAAATATCTAGCTTGATTCCTGATTTCTAAATTCGGAAAGGATTCGAACCTCGTTATTTTGATCCCATTGATCTCTTCTGATATTAACCCTTTCTTTCAGTAGTCGTTCCATATCCGAGCAGGAAAGAATTCAGAGACATAAATTTCTCTGTTTGAACCAACAACGATGAGCATAGCAGTGTTGGACGGCAGTACAGTTCGAGAATTTGTTGAAGACAAAGAGGTTTTCAACCAAAAAGTGGATGAGAAGTTCTTGGAGCTGGACGCGAACAATGACGGGGTCCTGTCCCGTTCTGAGCTTCGGAAAGCCTTGGAGAGCCTCCCCCTGATGGAGTCCGAAATGGGCGTGGAAGTCAGCAGCACCCCGCGAGAGCTCAACGCCCTTTACGACTCTGTCTTTGATCGATTCGACACTGACCACAACAACAAAGTAGACCTCGACGAGTTCAGGTCTGAGATAAAGAACATCATGCTCGCCATTGCCGATGGCCTCGGTGCTGCCCCAATTCAGCTCCTCCTCGAGGAGGGCAGCCTGCTCAAGGACGCTGTTGACTTCGAATCTGCCAAAACCCACTGATTTCCTTGTCAGTGAATAAATTAGGGTATGGAATACCTAATTAGGGTTTATTGTTGTAAAGTCCTTGTCGTTAGTGAATAAATTAGGGTAGGGTTTGTTCTTTCATTTCATTAATAATGAAAATTATGTTGGATTTTTTTTATGTGGATATTTTTATAATAATAATAATAATAATTTAATTTTAAGGTCACACTCTCCTATTTTATTATATCTGTTTATTAAATTTTTGTATCTATATAATAAGCATAAAAGATTTGACTACTAAAGTTTATGGAGATGAGATGTACATATTCTGCCCTCTTTGTATTTGAACTTGTGATCCTAGGAGGAAACACATGTTCTTAACAACTAGGCACATTCTAGAACATATGCACATACATTTAACTTTCCATTTTATAATAAAAAAAGAAAACCTATTGTGACATGATGCAATGCAAATTATGATATGTGTGTATATTGAAAGAGAATAAGTGTTGTATTATCATCATGCTAAGTAAATTTGGCTTATAAGACATATTAAATTCTTTTTATAATGAAAAGAAAAGAAACCAACTTTGGGAGGTCAAACACCTTCCCTAACACAAAAGCTCTACACCCATCAAACTTTGAATCTAAATTGTTTGCATAATAATGTACCCTTCCAACCACTATATACATATGTACTTCATTAATCATATTATATATAGCATTATATTACATATACAAAGTCACTAATCATATATAAATTATTTTATTATATATATATATAACATTATTTTATATATGCAAGGTTACTAATCATATATAAATTATCTTGTTTAGTGTGTTTAGGTAATTAATATGTTTAGTATTTATGATGCAATAAACAAAAGTTATATATTCACATAATGTTTGAACTTATAATAATTATATATTATTATATATATTTTTACATATTTTAAAATTATTGTTTTATATGTTTTGAAATAGTTTTTAAAATATAAATATATATTTACAAAATCAAATAATTTTAAATAAATATCAATTTAATTAATTTAAATATATAATAAGTTACAATTTCAATAAAAATATAAATTAAAGAAACCAAATTATTAAAATAAAATTAGATCTAAAATTACAACAACTTTGTT
>ML788213.1:237863-258157 GCA_009831015.1 Picea engelmannii | reverse complement strand
ATAAGAGAAGCCCATTCTTCTCTTATTGTTGGTCACTTTGGTGTAGGCAAGACAGTGGCTAATTTGCAAAGGTACTGCTATTGGCCTAAAATGAATGAAAGTGTTTCAAGATATGTTCAAGGATGTTCGTTATGTGCCACAAGAAAACCTAGCAATAGAAAGTTAGGTTTGTATACTCCACTTTTGGTTCCTTCACGTCCTTGGGAAAGTATTTCTATGGACTTTGTAGGAGGTCTACCTATGTCTAAACGAAATCATGATTATCTTTATGTTGTAGTTGATCGATTTAGAAAAATGTGTATTTTTATGCCTTGTAAGAAGCAGGTTACAGCTGAGCAAACGGCACAAATGTTCTTTCAAAATGTTTGGGTACATTTTGGATTGCCTAAATCCATTATTTCTGATCGGGATTCTCGATTTATTGGAAGTTTTTGGTCAAGTTTATGGGCACTCATGGACACCAAACTAAAAAAGAGCACATCTTTTCATCCACAAACCGATGGTCATACAGAAGTGGTAAATAGAACAGTGGTTCATCTTCTTCGTGGTTATTGCAGAAAGCATCCTAAACTTTGGGATGAGCATTTACACTACATTCAGCATGCTTATAATCAAGCTAAGCACTCCTCAACTCAAACGTCGCCATTTGAAGCATGTTTTGGCTATTTGCCCAAATCTCCTTTAGATTTTATCTTTGTCAAGGATATTTCTATTGATGGTCAATATGACATTGATAGGGCAGAAAAGTTCATTGAAGAAATTCAGTTGATACATCAAATGGTGCAAGAGCAGTTGGAAAAGAGTCAAGCCAAGTACAAGATGAGGTGATGAAGTTTGGATTTACATTAGTAAGGAGAGTCTTAAAGGAGAAGGTAAAAAATTGAAACCAATTCGATATGGTCCGGGCCAGGGCTAAGCCCCAGCCCCCGGTCATGTGTTGCTACCATATAACCTTTTCCCATGCATTTCAAATGTTTAAACACCCACACGCCTGGGCACATGGATCTTTCCATGTGACGTGGGTTTAAACTTAACCCCTTTTGTATATTTGTGTGCGGTCGTATGGCGCTTCATATGCCCACGGTCTTAGATGGTTAGGGGTTGGCGCGTAACCATCCTACAGTTCGCACCGGTTGTGCGGTTGCGCCCGGTTCTGGGTTTTTCCACATAAATGCGCGTGGGGGCTAGGTTGAGGGGGCAAGGGTGCATTTTGGCGATCCAAAGACAGCAAGTTTGAAGGGGAACTTCAAGGAAGCCTATCTTCTTCAATTTTGACCAAACGAGGTGCCGTAAAAGCCCAGCTAGGGGTTTTTGGACGTTTTTAAGCCATTGGAGTTGTCTAATTGGCATTTTGAGCATTGTAAAGAACATATTTTAGCACTTTGCGCAAATAATACAGAAGATCCATTGGAAGTTGGACCAGGAGATGTAGCCCAAGAGAGGGGTGAACTCCTTTATCATTTGTTTTGTTGTGTGTTTTCTGTTCATTGTTATTTGTTGTTGTTTATATGCATCTTGAATGAGTAATTTCTATAAAATTTGTGTTGCAAAATTGATCCATTTGCATTTTAACACATGAATTCAATCTTGCAAATATTTTCAAGAATACAAGTCTTCTTCATTTTTAGATCATTAATTCAATTGATTATGACTTCAAGAACAAGACATTGTGTCTAGAATATCAAAACCTTACAATAATCAATGACAAAAACTCTCATGTTGAAGGGAATATTGTGGGAAAGCACATAGTGCTCATAATCTCAGCAAGAAGGTTGTGATATTTGAACTAAATGGACAATAGATGAATACTTGATGACAACATTGACATTTTGATCGGTTTTATGACATCCCAATTAGTTTAAGTTTACATTAGCTTAGCATGCTTTGCTTAGGATTAGTTTTAATTTTGACCTTTATTTTTCTTTTTAGTTTAATTTCATTTTAATAAGTTAGTCATTTAGAGGAAGATTTATTCTCAAGCTGTATAAAAGTTGATCACACCATTATCTTTTGTTGTGCAGGTTGGGGAAATGGATTATGCAACCAACAACTAAGTATTTTTCTCTAGAAATGAAAGCAACTTGGCTGCTGAGATTCATTTTCAACATTTTTAATCAACCAAGATTATCATCGACTCAACAACTAATCGGAAATAAAAAAAATTTCATTCATATATCCACTTATTGGTTGCTGATCTAGTTGAGGATAGGAGTCATTTTAATGACTATTTTGATGACCTCCATAACTATGATTTTTCCTCTTTGCCTTATTAGATTGAATTATTGAATCTATGTGCATAACGATTATATTTTATAGCAAAGAGGAAATGGAACTTTTGTAAGGAATATGAAATGTGTCTTCTATTGAAAAATTGATTATCCATAAGTGTGCAAAGGACTCACTTATGTCAAGAAATATTGAGAGCTTATGGGTTTATGGAATGTTCCATGGGACTTAATTTTTTGAAAATATATTTTTATTGAGCATCTACACGAACCCATGTTGCTTGATTACTGTAAGATTGTTTTGTTGCACTAAATGAAATAAGAATTGTGTGACAATTTGAGTAGAGAATTGGGTTGCAAATATTTTTCCACTAGATCATCAATTCATGTAATATGGTTTGTTCTTCATTTCAGATCAGATAGTTTGGGAATATTTTCATTGGGTTTGATGTTGAATGGTTAACATTTCTTGACTTCTAACTTCCTTTGGATTACTTTTTGAGTTCTCACTAAAAACACTTGCACTGTTGTTGCACTAGATTTTTTGTTTGCTAATGGGTTTCATTCTTATTTTTATCCAGTTTCATTCTTTATGGATGACTGATATTCTAGCTTTAGACTTCTCTTAGTTTAGTTTTCTTTTCCACAAATTAACTTATGATTTCAGTGCTTACTTTATGCTTGCACATATTGCTTCCATATTTTGATTTGAATGCTGGTATGTTCCCTGAGATGATTTGACTTCTTGATCTGCCTTGAGGATTACTCTTTACAAGTCATAAGATGCATGGGATGCTCTGTCTGAATGTGCATTCAGAAAGTTCTTAGTTGTGGTATGGTCTGATAGTTGTGGTGGAACACATGTGCCTGTTGAGCATACCATGATAATCCATAAGTATAGGAAAGTGTCTATCTATCTTTTTCTTTGAGCTCCATCCACTTCACATTAATAAAATGGCCAATACTATGATGATTTTTGGGGAGATCTATGGATTAAACTAAAATCCATAACATCTACTCAACAAATCAAAGAAACTCTTGTACCACCCCACTTCCTTCACACCCTACGTGCATATGCATATCTATATATAAATCTAAAAGGATGAGCATTTTCTGAAATAAAAAAGGAAGTTGAAAGCACTATTAATAGTGTGGGAAGTATAAGTAAACTCGTCAAGGCTATGGACACCTACTAGCAATGGGACCATGCTTGTATGGTACCGACACAACTTCGTCGAGGCTAGAAACGTTCATTGGTAGCAAAGCAATGTCGGGAAAAGAGAGATGAGGAACACACTTATGTAGATGTTTTCTTGTTATAAAAGTGAAAACCCATGGTTGAACCAAAGATAATCAAAAGTGTGAAGCTTGTAAAAGAATTTATCTCATTATTTGGCTCTTTGAAAAGAATGTGTGATATTACAAGTAATAGAAATATTGCGTTATATATTTTAGAATTTTGGCGTCATTGTAGTACCCATGACTATTAGAAAATTGTCTGCAGACTTCTTGAACTTATATTTAAAACTCAAATCTTAAGTAAAGGCCCTAGACTTCTATTGACATAGATAACTAGTTCTTCTAGTGTGTCACCATTTGTTGTGACTGCACCAACCCCAACTTTTACTTTTGATTTTACAAACGAAAGGAAAGGGGCCCCCTACTAAAATTTCAAACCCATTGTCTAATCCTCTACTACTTGATCCTAATGGTATCTCTTTTCCTACATTGAGGGAGTGGAGGGTTTTATCTTGATGGATAATTGTATTTTATTGGTGTTCATTATTCCTTTTGATTTGATGATGTCAAATGTCTTTATGTTGCTATGTTTTGTTGACATTTTTATGATGGAATTGATGTGTCATCTTTTGACCTTTTGTTGATTCTGAAGTGCTTGGTCATCTTATGCAGAAAAAAGGTTATTTTTATTGCATGTATCGATTGACTAAATAAAACTATGCATCTTCTTGTTGGCATGATTGAGATTCATGTTTTCATCTTTTATGTTGTCACATGTAGATCTTAATATTTTGTAATGTGCACTTGGTTGGAGTTGGCATCCTATTTCTAATCATTGTAACTAGCGATGTTAAAATGTCACATGAAGCATTGTCCTTTCCATTTCATTGTTTTCCCTTTGTTGTGACTTAATCATCACATCTTTGGTCAAAATATGCCTTGATCCTCCCCATGGTGTTTGGTTTCCTGAATCCTACCCTATACGTTTTTTTCTAAATTGTGCCCCCTGGGTGCGAAACTTTGACCAGTGGAACCCTGAGGGGGTGTAGAACCTGGACTCATGCAATTTCGACTTAGTTTTCCAACTTTTATTTATATATATATATATATTATTTTATTTCATTTCATTTCATTTTAATTAATTTCTATTTTATTTTTGTAAATTATTTATTTTTATTTTTCCATGGTTTTCCCTTAATATTATTTCAAGTATTTGATTTTACCTAAGGAAAAATTTATTCACGTTGAATATTTTACATGGGGTGAATTTCAGTTTTTTTTTACAGAGATAGAAATAGATTGATTTGGATTAAACAAACAAATCATTTAATTAAAACCTACGTTGTAATATACATTTGTATATATATATATATTCATTTTAATTTTGACTTTAATTATTTTCATTCTCATTTTTTAATTTTCGCTTTTTATTTTTAAATTATAATTTTATTTTTTCTTTAACTAGAAACTAACATGTACATACATTTTTTACCTTTTTATTTTCACCCCTCACACATGAGAAACCTCACGTAATATCCCAGGTCCTATTTTTAAGGATTCCCTATATTTTTGGAAGGATTCTCTATTTTCAAGGAATTCCATGTCTTTTAGGAATTCCTTCCTACCCTCCCAAAATGGCATGGGAACCATATTATCCTCATTAAAAAAGTTATTATTCCTAAATACCTTGAAATTCTCGACAAAATATTTCATAACATGATTGGTAGTTATTTTTTATTGCAAAGAATTTAGTTCATATAAATATGGATGAGGATGCATAGTTTAATATTATTATATTTCACCATTCTACATTAACCACAATGACAGGCACATAAAGGTTATTGTATTAATTATGTGTTGAAAAGCGTGCATGAAGGTGGATTTTAAAATGTGTTTTTTACTATGTAATGTACCCACAAGACATGGTCGACCGTGGATCGCCAATGTCGTCATTGACAAATCCACTTAGTTTTACCACACCTATCAACACAAAAATCTGAAGACGACCTAAACCTTGACTTGGATATATTATTATAATATATACCTTAAATATGTGCACATTTTTAAAGATTATTATAATATTTATTTTACAAACCATGCATTACCATATCGTAAGTGAAATTGATCATTGACAACTGAGTAGGATTAGTCGTCGCCGAAATGGGTAAGTGGAGTGTGAGAGCTCACAGGAAATCTCGAAGACGAAAAGGGGGATGTATTATATTATGTTTTGTTATTATTTATTTATTTTTGTTTTTTGTTTTTATTTTATTTTATTTCTTTATTTTATTTTATTTTCTTTTGTTTCTTTTTTTTATTTTATTTTTTTGGTTTATTTTTATTTATTATATTTTTTTATTTAATATTTTCTGTTTTATTAATTTGTTTTTATTTTATTTTTATTTTTATTTATTTTTTTAATTTTCATGGATTAAATAGTTTTTCGTAGAATAGATAAATAAGAAGCATGAATTGGCCTAATGATTAAAAACATGTGTTTCCACCCTCGAAGGTCGTAGGTTCGAATATAGAGGGGGTAGGGTAATTATTATTATTGGTAGTAATTTTTATTTTTCATTAATGGGGGTAATTGGTTTAGTTAATTTTAATTTTCTTTGATAACATATGATTAGCGGTAGATTTTTGTTTTTAACTTTGTAAATAATTGTTGAATAATGTAAATGATTTTGTTATTTTTTATTTTGATTTTTGAATTTATTTTTAATTATTTTACCAATTCTAAAAAAGAGAAAATTAGTTGAAATTAAACTACAAACCACATGTCCCATGCCAACTCAGATTCTCATTCAAACCATCCATAGGGGTTGAACCATTTAAATCGTTGTTTGAAGAACTTTCTGATGCAAGTAAGACTATGTTTGCAGGTTGAAGATCAGTGGTCTAGATTAACCTAGACTTTAAATCGATGGATGTTGAGCAACGATATTTAAATGGGAATAACATTTGCTATAGGTATTGGAATTGGGTCCATGATACCTCATTGGAAAGGTATCGGATAGAATAATGTAGTGGCAGAGGTCTCCAGGCCAGACAAGTGACAAAAGACATCCAAAAAAATAGAAAAAAAGAAAACCATGGATTCAAGGGCAGAAATGGTCATGCAAACTTTGGGAAGCCATATTTGGAGCTATGAGCAATGAAATCAGGGCCAGGACGACTCGATGGAAATCTAGAGGACAGAATAACATTATGGGATAGAAAGTGCTAGTAGATTGAGAGTAGAAATGTTATGAAAATTCAAAACACATGTGGAACCTGAATTCAAATGAAGAATCAGATATGGAGACTTTAAACAGTGATATCTCAAGCTACAAACAACAAAATCGGACAAGCAAAGGATTAATATAAAGATGAGATAGAGGAGAAGAAGCTAGAATGATCTTGTTTAGTAGACCAGAGAAAAAAACTCCCAAAACGACTCTCAAAATTCAGATGACGAAAACAACAAGTAGAGTAGATAATATTTTTAAATAGATATCATATGTAAATTGTCATAGGGAGAATGTAACCACCCAGGGGTCTATTCATATTCCATTTGTAACTCTCACGTCTACATTTTCGAAAATGCAAAAGAAATTTGGAATGTAAAAAAGATAAAATTAGGGGGAAATGAAACAAACAGCCATGAGAGCTAAAGAGTTTCTCTTGTTTTATAAAAGAGAGATCATTGAATGTAAGAGGGGACTTTTCCCTTTGTAATTAAAGATGGTACTATTACTTCTGACTTAATAAAGAGCAGAAGATATTTTGAAGTCATAATTGTTTGCAAATTCTTGTGGGACTATTCTACACTTGTATTTGTGGTTTAAGTTTTCTCGGTATTGATCATGTGAACTATTTTTGTTCTTAGTATCTAGAATCCTTTTGCTTTTGATATTTATTTGAGTGCATAGATGATTTTAGAGGTCTTGTCTTCAACTATTTGAGATGACATCTATAATATTATTGATATAAAATACTTTGGTTTCCGTGAACTATTTATGTTGTCCAAGTATCATTTTAAGTTGTGCTCATGATGCAGGAGCATCTGACAATAAAATTGACAATTGACCACGTGGGACAATAAACATTTACCAAGGGAGTTGGTTCCCTAATTTTTCATTTATTTTTAATAGTTAGAACGATATATTTAGAAGGTATCAAAGATTTTATGGTTTGAAAGGTGTGAGTGTTTTCCTATGTAATAGAACAAAAATACTAAGTTAGAGGATTTTTAGGCATTTGTTATAGTTCCCGAGAGATATAGCTCTCATTTTTTTATGTAATAGAAGTATGTGTGAGATAGGTTAGAAAAAGGGTAGAAGGAGTGTATATGAAATTCGGATAGATAGGGGTGCAACAGAGAACATTGTAAAGTGATTTGTGTGGTGTATGTTTAAGGTCTGAGCAACCGAAATAACTAGTGTAATTATGATATGTTTTAATTGAGATCTCATGTTTTGTGTGTATTAATTTGTTGGTATATGCTTTTGATTTCATTCAGTATCTTTTCTCTTTGATATTTTAATGTATGCATTTGCAGGAAATACCGTGTGCATTTAATTCCATCCAAGTTCTAAAACTTTGTTTAAAAATATTTCTTGAGTATTTGTCTTTGAAGGGATAGACAATCACGATTTGACGTAGTGGAATCAACCCTTAACGATCTATGACATATTGGTATTGTTTGTCGAGTTTCGCGCGCAGAATTTTCTGTGACAGATCAAATTTGTCTGTGAGTCATTGATATTATTTGTTGAGTTTTATGTGCAGAGTTTTATGTAATAGATCTCGTCGATATTGTTCATTAATGCTTCCGCACAAAGGTATATCCTTGTAGTGGTGTTTCCATGCAAAATTATCTATGACAGAGCACAATTCAACATTGTAGGAAAAGGAAATTCGAGTGCATGTTCATGTTGATCTGAAGCTAGATAAGCAGCCTGAATGTTAACTGCTAACAGAGTATTGAAAACTCTGTGATCGTGGGTTGAAGTTGGAGTTTTACGCCGTCATTTTTGGCATAAGAGCTTACATAGTAAGTGTGCTCGTGAAGAAAAAAAATATGTCACCCAGAAGAAGGGGTTAAGGCATACCAGTTGAAAATGTGGAATTACAACAGGAGGTGAGGGAACTTTGAGAAAAGATGGAAGGTATGGAGACTTCCATGAAGAGGGAACTTTGAGAAAAGATGGAAGGTATGGAGACTTCCATGAAGAGGGAACCTAATACAAGAGATATCAGTGAAAGTGAAGAAGTGACAACCTCATATGAAGAGGAAGAAGAAGAAACAATAGAAGGGAGATTGATAAGGGTGGTCACAAAGGTTGGTTCCATACCAAAGGTAAAGGTACCTATGTATGAAGGTAACTTGAATGTCGAAGAATTTATTGACTAGATTAATGCCCTGGACAAATACTTTGATTATGAAAATGTAGATTAAGGAAAGAAGGTAAAGTATGGAGTGACAAGGATAAAAGTTCATGCATCTCTATGGTGGGATGAATTGCAAGATGAAAGGAACCTAAAAGGTAAATCCAAGATAAAGAATTGGGATAGGGTGATTGCTAAGTTCAAAAGAAAGTTCATTCTTAAGGATTACCAACTAAATTTGTTCAGATAGTTACAAAATCTCAGTTAGAAGGCTATGGTTATGAAAGAATATACAGAAGAATTTTACATATTGACAATTAGAGTTGGTCATATTGAAGAAGATGTTGAAAAGGTTTCCATATATATTAATGGATTGAGGTATGATATACAAGTTGAAATTAGAATTTTGTTCCTGAAGACAGTTGAGAATGTCTATTAAGAAGCTTTAAAGGTAGAGGAGAAGCTAACTAGAAAATAGATCCAGAGGAACAAGTCCAACAAGAGGCAAAGGACAATCCAGAAATAGAGGGAGATTCCAAACTCCAAGAGATGAACAAGGAAGCTCAAGCTAAAGTAGTCAATCATCAAGAGGAGTAGAATCAAGAGGCATAAGATTTTTCTCCAGAGGCAGAGGTAGAGGAGGCAGAGAAATTAGATGTTATACATGTGGAAAGACATGCCATATGTCATGGGATTGTCCAGAAAATAAATCAGCAGGTCAGAGAAATGAAAATATAGCATAAGCTAAAGAAGAAAATGTGAATGTACTCACACAAGAAGAAGTTCCTAAGGTAGGGGAATCATTGTTTCTAAAAAGAGTTTTGATCAAATCAAAGAAGGCATCTAGAGCACCATCTCAGAGGAAAAGTCTATTTATGACTATATGCAAGTCAGGAAGTGAGTGTTGCAAAGTTGTTATTGATAGTGGTAGCACGGATAATTTGGCTTCCATTAAAATGGTATAGAAGTTGGGATTGAAGAGGACAATGCATCCCACTCCCTACAAAGTGTCATGGTTGTATAAAGGGCATCAGGTGTTGGTGAATGAGCAGTTTAAGGTGAAAATTCAAATTGGTAGCTACAAGGATGAGATATTATGTGACATAATGCATATGGATATCTTCCATGTTTTGTTGCAAAGTACATGGTAGTATGATAGAAAGTCCATTCATGATGGTAGAAGGAACACTTAATCTCTGGAAAAAGATGGACACAAACATGTATTATTGCCTTTGCGGGATGATGGAGCCAAAGAAGAAGTTGGTCCTAGTGTGTTGTTGATGATTGGAAAGGAACTATTGCAAGAAGTAAAGAAAGAGGAGGTACATTTTTCTTTGATTGGAAAACCCAAGGTAATACTTACAAGTGCAAATTTAGATGATTTTTCTGCAGAAGTTAAATCTACGTTGGATGAGTTTGCTAATATTATAGTTGACGATTTTCCAAATGCATTACCCCTTATAAGGAGTATTATCCATCATACTGAATTAATTCCAGTAGCACGTTTACCTAATAAAGTAGCATATAGAATGACACCTCAAGAGAATGAAGAGGTAAATAAGTAGGTGCAAGAGCTCTTGGATAAAGGATTGATAAAGGAGAGTTTGATTCCATGTGTTGTTCCAATAGTACTCAACGCAAAGAAAGATGGAGGATGTTGCATGTGTATTGATTCAAGAGAAATCAATAAGATCGCAATAAGGTACACATTTCCATTACCTAGAATTGATGATCCGTGAGATTGTTTGAGTGGAGCTAAGTATTTTTCAAAGATTGATTTAAAGAGTGGATATCATTAAATAAGGTTCAGGGAAGGAGATGAATGGAAAACAACTTTCAAAACAAATAGTGGACTATATGAATGGTTAGTGATGCGTTTTGGGCTCACAAATGCTGCAAGTACTTACATAAGATTAATGAATGAGGTTTTGAAAGTATTTATTGGGAAATTTGTAATATTATATTTGGATGATATCTTGATATATAGTCAAACAAAGGAAGAACATTTGAGACCTCAAGATGGTTTTGAGTACCTTACAAGAAAACAAGTTGCTGATTAATTTGAAGAAATGCATTTTTGTGAAGAATGAACTGATATATTTGGGATTTGGGATATCTGAGGATGGTTTAAAAATGGATCTAGAAAAGGTCCAAGAAATAGTAAGTTGGCCTACTCCAAGAAGTGTGTTTGAGGTAAGAAGTTTCCATGGGTTAGCAAGATTTTATAGAAAATTTATCAGAAATTTCATTCAAGTATGTGCTCCAATTATTGAGACTATCAAAGAGAACATGCATCCATTCAATTGGACTGTGGAAGCTGACTGAAACCTTCAAATTTTGAAGAAAAATATCAGTGAACAACCTATGTTAGTTTTTCCAGACTTTGATAAGTATTTCCAAGTTGAGACTTGTTGACACTTGAATCCATCTGGACAGAAACGAAAACCTCACGAGAATATGAATCCTCCTGCATTTTTAAAGAGGTGGTACTCCTCTTGGGCTAAAATATATATCAGTGATATCTTGGATTAGGAGAATGCTTAGGAAGCAAACCCTAGGTATTTATTGCTTGAATTTATGAAATGATATGGTTCTTCAATAACCTGATTTGATCTTTGTATGTAGCAAGAAGTCTTTAAACAATTGAAAAGATTGAAGGAGGGATTCAACATCAGAATTTATTTGTGATTATCATCACATACACAATATTCTTAATCATAAATACATACATGTATTCTTCATGAAAAATAGGAGAGAATAATTTGATCATCTCAAATAATTTTAAAATAGTACTTCTATTAAGATCAAAAGAGAATTTGATAGGTCAATCCCAAATACCTTATACTTAAGACTCAAAGTTACAAGATACAATCGAAATCAACCCTGAAGTAACTCTTTGTGGATTTTATTCATGAAAAATGTTCTTCATTACAAACTTTGATAGTCATGTATATGGTTGTAAATACTCCATGATCATTTAAGAAAAATATTTTGGAATAATACAAGAAGAAAACTCAAGAACTTGGCCTTGTGCCCAATTCAGAGACTCAAGCATAAAGCTATGAGAAATGGTGTAGAAGAATAGAAAGACTGGAGAATATGGAGATATCCTTTCTTTGATCAGAATCTTGGTTGTATATTCATGGCTATAATTTTTTCTTCCTCTAATCTTTTGCCCTGCCCCTCTAATAATTCATATTGTGGAACCTTTGATGAAGCATCTCTTATCTTTTTAAGATGGGATTTCCTAACTACTTGAGTAGTTAAGGTTTCTCCCTTCTAGAAATTCCAATACAAGTTTCTTCTTGAAACATTCCCTTTAAATAATTCATCATTAATTTTTCATTAATTAACTCACATCATTAATATAAGCATATTGAAAATGGGTCCCTTTTCATTTTTAATAAAAGTTGTTAATTAAACTTTTATTTTCAAAAATTTAATCAATTGCCCTTTTTAAATGAGGGACTGTGTTTTAATTTTCTGGGAGTGAAAATCAACCTTTTATCCATTTAAACCACTTCTTATATTATCTTCTCCGTATTATATTTTCAACGATACAAAGTTTTCCCAAATCTGTCGCCCAAATCTCAAGATATAAGCTCATGAAGTTGAGTTGTCACGCATGCCCATTAAAAATGAAGCTGACTGATATTTTAATTTCTGGGGGAAATTCATCAATTTTCAAGCTTTAAAACCTATACCCTCATCTTCTACGTCAAAATACATTTCCAACTGTATAAATTTTTTGTAATTCCGACACCCGGAGCTCAAGTTATGGCCTCCGCAAGATTCACACTCAGCCACTGTCAATCAAAATTCATAGGCAAATGTGAGCCCTTGATCTTGGATTCGTCCTCCTTTAGGAAATTTTGACTTGTTTTCATGAATATTATCCCACATTCATGGGAATAGGAGAGTATTAGTGGAATATAATGTTAAGTGTAACATATACTTGATAAGAAACAAATAAGAGAGGAGATTATGGAGGTTGGAGGATTCTACCCTTGGAAAGTTGTTGAATATAATAATAATTTTGCATGTCAAGTCAACTATCAATCTGCCCAGTCAGCACTGATGAGTCACCCAACCAAATTTCACCACATGTCATCACTTGGTAGGCCAACAATATTCCAATAAGAATCTTCCATGTGTCATCCAGTAAAATCATGCCATGTGTCACTCCTTGTATGTTGTCATGTGTCTCCTTATGATAGGTCTGAAATATGTCATTTGTATCCAATAAGAATGTGACATGTGTCACTCTCATACATTGCCACGTGGCACCATTTCACGCCTCCAAGTGTAATCATTTCACAGCTTAAATAAGTGTCCATATAATCCAAGAAAATTTTGACACATGGAAAAAGGTTAAAGGTGAGTAATAAAAATAATATATAAAAATAAAAGTGAGTACATAAAATAATAGTAAAAAGGTTTAATGGAAAGGGAATAAGTGTGGGAGGGACGAGAGTGTATTAAAAGTCGGGAAGGGTAGTGTAGTGGGGAGGGTATAAATGTAGGTGTCCAAAGAGGGGAGGGAAAAATTTAGGGAGAAAAGTGAGGGGGAGTGATGCGAGGTGAGGTAAAGGGGGGGTAGTTTGTAGGTGGCGGAGATGAGGGGAAAGGGGAGGAAGGGTAGTGTAGGGGGGAGGGTAGAAATGTAGGTGGCCAAATAAGGGAGGGAAAAATGTAGGGAGAGGAGAGAGGGGGAGTAATGTGAGGTGAGGTAAAGGGGGGGTAGTTTTTAGGTGGTGGAGATGAGGAGGTTGATGTAGGGTGAGGTGAGTGGGGGGAGAAAGGAGGGGAGCAGGGAAGGGTGAGTGGGTTGGGAAGTGAGGGGGAGGGATTGAGTTGAGTTATGGCGAGTCTAACTAACTGCCACAACTCAAATAAATATTAAGTATGGGATATGAGGGGTGAGGGAAGAGAAGGGAGCAGGGTCGGATGAGTGGGTTAAGGAAAGTGAGGGGGAAAGAAATGTGGGGTGTTCGCCCTTGATAAGTTAAATAAAATTCCAAGTGTTAAGTGAGAAAGGGGGTGAGGGAGTGTGGGTGTGGAGAGATAAAGGGAAGGGTAGGAGTAATGAGTGGGTGGAGAAGAGTCGGGTTGAGGGATGTGAAGGGGTTGGGAAAAGTGGGTTTCTTCCCTTGTGGTCAGTCAAAATATAGCTGATTATGGGAAATAAGAGAAGAGCACGAAATTTTTTGAGAATGAGACTAAGTATGGAAGAGGTGTCATTTTCTTCTTAAACTTGGATATATTGAGCATACGAACTTGGATTTCCTATCCGAAAAATTTGTGATGAAGTTGAGATTGAGGGATATACAATGAACTTATAATAGTTCAAAAATTGTCATCTTATCATATAATTTTTTTATTAATCCAATAGCAAGAAAATATAGGTGACCAATTTTGGTCAACAAGACTGATGCCAGTGGGACAACAATAGGAGTTGTACTAAGTCAAGAACAAAGACCAATTGCATATTTTAGTGAGAAAATGAATGAGGCTAAACATAGATATTCATCTTATGACAAGGAGTTTTATGCAATTGTGTAGGCACTGAAGAAATGGAGACATTACCTCATGCCCAGAGAATTCTTTCTATACACTCATAGTCATGCATTACAATTTATTAGTAGTCAACCAAAACTAAATCAAAAACATGCTAATTGTGTTGAATTTTTGCATAATTTTACCTTTGTGATTAAACACACAAGTGGTAAAGAAAATAAAGTCGTTGATTGAGTAGAATTAATTTAATTTTGCAAGAATTTCAAGTCAGCGCTTTAGGATTTGATGGTTTAAAGGTAATGTATCAAGATGATGCAGATTTAAAAGATGTTTATGCAGCTTGTGAAAATTCAATTGCCAACAATAGGAGTAAGTGGTTGGACTACATGCTACAAGAAGGATTACTATTCAAGAATAGTAAGTTGTGCATACCCAAGTGTTCAATGAGGGAGAACCTAATCAAAGAGAAGCACAGTGGAGGATTTTCAAGACATTTTGGTCAGGATAAAACTTTTGCTCAGGTAAATGCTTTTTATTTTTGGCCTGGTATGTAGAATCAAGTGAAGAAATTTGTGGAAAAGTGCAGAATTTGTCAGCATGCTAAAGGGAAAAGTCAGAATACAGGGTTGCATCAACCACTACCCATTCCAAGTAGACCATGGGATGTAGTGAGTATGGAATTTGCGCTGGGATTTCCAAGAACATAAAGAGGTAATGATTCAATTTATGTTGTGGTTGATAGATTCTCTAAGATGGAATTTTTTGTTGCTTGTAAAACACCAATGATGCTACAAATATTGAAAATATGTTCGTTAGATAGGTGGTAAGATTGCATGGTTTACCCAAAATTGTAGTTTCAGATAGAGACACGAGATTTTTGGGACACTTTTGGAGAACCTTATGGAAGAATCTTGATACTAATCTCAGTTTTAGTTCAACCTATCACCCACAAAATGATGGACTAACAGAAGTATGGGAAATATTTTGAGAAGTCTTGTGAATGAGAACCCTAAGCAGTGGGATCAGATGCCTGCTCAATCTGAGTTTGCATATAATGACTCACCGAATAGAAGCATGGGGATGAGTAAATTTCATATTTTGTATGGAATGCATCCTAGGGGAGTGTATGAGTTGAGGAATTTGGGAAAATAGGAACTAAGAAGTGTCGATGGTGAGGATTTTGTAGTAAGTATGCAAGAGTTGCAAGAAAGGATCAAGCAGAAATTGCAAGAAAGTAGACACAAGTATAAGCAGAGAGAAGACATGAAGAGAAGACTAGTGTATTTTGAGGTAGGTGACTTTGTCATGGAATATTTGAGGAAATAGATGTAATGACCCTAGTTGGATAAATGTTTAAGAATTATAAAGTAAAACTAATTAGGGGATTAATTGTGTTAACAAGGTATTAATTAAACAAAGATGATTTAATGATATTGATTAAGTGGGTTATTAATTCATTAAAGGATATAATTGTGATTAATTAATTAATAATTTAACTACAAACTACATTTAATAACTTGTGTAATGGATTTAATAGATTAATGGTATATGATATAAAATGGTTGCGTATACAACAAGGGATAACCTATGAATCCCGAGGAGATAAAACATTAAAAGAAGAATCAGGGCCAGGGACGAGGGAAGGTAAGGGAGTAAATGAGGAGTCGGTGAAGGAGGGATAAGGGAGGAAGGAAGATTTACGTGAGGGGGATTCGACAGAGGAAGGGAGGAGGAAGTTGGGGGACTGTTGGATTTGCAGGGAGCAGAGAGTTTGGGGTTGTGGCATTTGGATCAGTTGAGGCGCCGGGTTGTTGGAGGTTTTGGGCACGGGGGCCAGGATATCCATAGATATCTTGGAGCTAGGTAGTTTTCTTAGTTGGCAGGGAGGACAATAGGTTTGGGAAAAAAAAAAAATGTTTGTGGCAGTATTGGTTTGTGCATCAGGTAGCAGGAAGGCAACAACAAGGCAGCAAGGCAACATAAATTAGCATCAGAACCAGTTAATTTGTTAAACTATGTATTTATTTCATTCTTCCATGAAATCATTATTCATTGATAAATTTAAGTTACTAAAGTTGTTGTTATGAAAATAAATATTATGTTATGAAGTTATTGTCTCAGTTTATGAAATAAATTGCTCATGAAATAATGTGATGTTAAATTTATTTGGTTGTTACAATAGAGGTTTTATGTAGGGACATAAAACAAGTTAAAACTTAAAAACATTGGACCATGTAAAATTTTAAGAAAATTTCCTTCTAATGCATATGAAATAGAACTTCCAAGTGGTGTTGTAATTTCTCCAATATTCAATGTTTCATATGTGTATCCTTTCAAGGAGACAAAGGATGTGTCAGTAAATGAACCTATAAGTGATGGATTTCAAACCATAGGATGGAAAAAACAACTACCCAAAGCAATGCAAAAGGATATTGAGACATTATTGGATATGAAGGTATTGAAGAAAACCAGAGGCGAAGAGTATTTCCAATACTTGTGTAACACACCCACTACCATAATCAAATTTTCGTTGATTTCTGCAGAATAAGAGCCCTCGAAATATCTACGGAGGCCTAGCGTAAGCTAACTCTTTCTCTCTCTCTGCTCCCATGTGATCGCAGGTCATGATCATAGGTGAAATAATCATGGTGCCTCTTTGTATTTCGCACCTCAGTGCTACAGGGATGTCGAATCGTTCCACTCTACAACCGTCGAACCCCGGCAGGGTTAGTGACTGGCCAATAGGGACGAATCCCTACAGGGCTAGGAAATGGCCATTAAGAACGGCCCTGTCGTGCGGTTGAGTGGAGTACAGGTGGTGAGAGGGGAAACATGGAACAGTGGGTGACATGACAGGAGATAGGTCCCACTACACACGCCACACCATTCCGGACCCCTCCCCCCATTAAAGGCAGAATGGCAAGGGGGCTCCGGAATGAAGCCTCGGTCGTAGATCTAAGCGGGTGGACTTTGGTCGTCCATATCTGCTCACCACTTACCCTAAGGCGCATTCACGCCCCAGCTTAAAGTTGAATTCTCTTCCTCATATATAACGATCGTTATAGACCCTGAGATCCTCTGAAAGAATCTCGTTCGTTCATCGGGACTTAACCACATGCTAACATCTCGATATCTATAAGTATGGATTTCGAGGTTTGAGAGCATGAGGGAACATGCCCTTTGGTATCCTGAGTGTCGAAACGTTGAAGTGCCAAACAAGCCTAAATCGGTGATTAGCCCCTTGGGTTATTCCTTGGTCAATATGACCCCTTCCCACATGACCACACTCTCTCTTCCGTCGGGATTTATCAAGGCGAGAGCCCGACCTCTTGTCAACGGAACTCCCGAATCCCCGATCCCCGATTTCCCGAAATGGGTAATCTCTCGACACGTAGCCTCCCGAAATCGGTCGATCTACGACTGCTTCGGGGTTTCCACCATGGATCATCCCGATTTCTCGTCAACGGAACTCCCGAGTTCCCGATTCTCAATTTCCCGAAATGGGAAATCTCACGACGCGTGGGCTCCTTTAATCGGACGACCCGAATCTACTTCAGGGTTTCTACCATGGAATGCCCCGATCTTTCATCACCAGAACTCCCGAGTGCCCAATTCCCAGTTTCCTAAAATGGGAGATCTCATGACACGTGGCCTCCTTTAATAGGACAGTTCAGATCTATTTCGGGGCTTTCGCCCCTATTCACTGGGGGTTTAACCCTTGGGTATCTCCTGACATATCCAACGACTGTCGGATTTTCCAGTCGATATCTGATGGCTCAGACAGATTCCTAACTTGTGCATTCTCCCATGACTTCCTGGACGTGGAAAAATCAACAGTCCAGATGTTCTCATGGACCTTGGGGATCTACGATCCCGATATCTTCGCTACCCACGAAGACACAGAAAGACAAAGTGGTAAGGCATTTACCCCCCCTACTTTCTCCTACCAATCTAACGGTCATGGGTGACCACAGATTTCCCGACGGGATCTCGTCCGTCGATCAACACCTATTTAGAGTTAAGGTGCTTAACCCTCCAGTTTCTTCTTCCGATCTGACGGTCATGAGTGACCAATGATCTCCCGATGGGATCTCGTCCATCGATTAGATACTTATCAGGGATTTCTTAAGGCCTTGCACCTTCACATCCTTTTTCCCAGGTTCTTGATGGGCCTTTTCAAGAAGGGTATCTCTATGGGGAGGGTTACCCAGGGTACTATCTGAGGCAGATAAGGGTATCTCTCTCCCGAGAACCAGGCGTGAAGTCTGAATTAGATCAGTATGCATATAAATAACGATTTATGAGAACATAAGCCATACGGAGTCTTTCCATATTAACATACAACTACCAGTATTGATCAAGACACCATACAAACAATCTTATAATGAAATCATTCACAATTTCACAGTTTATGATCATAAATGTCAGCATACATATATTTCAAGATGCCAAAGGCAAAAAAATTATCAGAAAGTAACACCAGGGGTTATGCAACTGCTGAGAGGGGTGCTCATTTCCACCCAACCGTAGGCTCAGCAACTCCCAGCGGATTTACCACTAGCCACCCCCGAGATGAGACCACGATGTTGTGAGACTGTGTCTCTGTTTGCCAGTGACCAGTAGCGAACATTACTCTCCTTCCTCTCTGCTATCACCCACTCTGCATATCGCCAGAGCTCTCTTTCTCCCCTCGCGTCTGCCCCCAATCGCTTCTCCCCCATGCCTTATCCTCTTGCAAGGTTGTGTGTGGCACAATTTCCCTCGTGCTAGTCAGGCCTGACGGCTCTACGGATGGGCGGTTCACCTCCCCATCCCTCATTAATTCCTGAGGAGCCATCTACCTACTAGCCTGCGAGGCATTTAATTCGTGGCCAGCGAGCCGCTTTTGGTTCTCTGGGCCAGTGGAGTCCAAATACGGTATTGATTTTCGGTGGAAGTTAACGCCACCTTTCCAGGTGCCTTCCACCGCCTTTCTACAGCCATCGTGGTCTCTTTTTCAGCATATCCCCTCTCAGCAGTCCTGCAATATAAATTCATAATATTATTCACATTCATCGACATTTTCCACAAGGTCCATTCACATCACATATTCACATTTCTGAGTTTGCCACAGTTCTTGGCCAGTCCAATTATTTTTACAAAGTGGGGGAAACAGGGTGTTGCAATTCCCTCCCCCTTAAAGGAACGTTGTCCTCGATGTTCTATCTATCAACATGTCATGCATGTTCGGATGAAAACAAAATCGGATATGCTTGTTTCATGGCATCCTCCATTTCCCATGTAGCCTCATCTGGGCCAAAATGTTTCCACTACACCTTGACCTATGCAATGGTTCGGTTCCGGAGCGGGGTTTCCTTTCTGTCCAATATGCATTGGGGTTCAGGTAGAAATTCTCCCTCCGTTTCCACCTAGATCACAGACCAGCCAATTATATGATTAGCATCATGTACATATTTCTTCAGTAATGAAACATGGAAAACATTATGTGCTTTTACTATGGGAGGAAGTGCTATCCGATAGGCTACAGGTCCCACTCTATCTATAACCTCAATGGGTCCACAATACCGGGGTGCCAACTTGGCACAAGCTCCCATTTTCAGGGAACTCCTTCTAGGCTTAATTCTGAGATATACATGGTCTCCCATTTTGAACTCTCTTGGAGTTATATTTTGGTTAGCATAACTTTTCTGTCGGTTCTGAGCGACCTTCAGATTTTGTTTTATCTAAGTCACTTGATGTTCCATTTCTTTCAACATATCGGGTCCAAAAGAAATCCTATTTACAGGGTTACTCCATCTGACTGGAGTATTACACGGCCTACCATAGAGGACCTCGAAGGGACTCATCTTTAAGGATGCTTGGTAGCCGTTGTTGTAGGCAAATTCTACCAATGGCAGGTAATCTTCCCATTTTATGGGTTGATGCATTACATGCATCCTT
>ML788213.1:177896-213706 GCA_009831015.1 Picea engelmannii | reverse complement strand
CGTGAGTCGTTGATTGCTGCGCCATGATCTAAGCTTTTGAAAAGTGAACGAGACATAGGTGGGGGCGGAAAAGTCATATGTGGGGAAAAACTTAGGATAAGGGTATTTTCATGGGTTTTCTTTCGATATTTCTCACATACACCGCCAAGGGGGATATCAATTCAATTGCATTTAGGCATTGGAGTCATAGGGTGGAATCTTTATCGTTCTGGCTTCACTTGGGCAAAGGAGACAAGGCAATTAACCTACGTCCTAACCTACTGTCACAAGGCAATTGACCCAGATTAAACAGTTGAGTCAAGACTTTATTCTCTCTAGGGGCTACATGATCAGGATTAGATGGTCTGATCAGATGTATTCACTAATTCTAACCTAGGGGCTATCTGATCAGGATTAGATGGTCTGATCAGATGTATTCGCTAACCTATCAACATTGAAAGTTTAAAAGAACTTGTTCATGCTTGAAAGGTATGACAAAGTTGCTATTATTGCATGGGGCCTTTGCTTTAATTCTTTTCTGCCCTCTTTTCTCTTTTCTTTTTCTTTTTCTTTTTCTTTTTTATTTTCTTTTTCACAAATTATTTGAAGAATGCAATATCATTTGTGAACCAGATTACCAGATGCAGATAATATCCAAGTCATAAGATGATTCCCATAAATTATGGGGTGATAACAGAGGGTATACCCACGATTATGTGTGGGATCTTGCACCAGGGTGTAAGTTCATTAAGCAGGTCGTCAACGTAACTTTTCCACTCTAGCATAGCCCCTTCTTTTCTTGACGTTGCGACGTTAGATTTCACCACCAACTAGTGACTTCGGAATAGGAAGGTCTTGTTTGATTGGTCTTGATTCTTAGATTTTTCTAGCGCATGATGTTTGTTTCTGTAAATTGGCCATAGAATTTCTTTCGTGAATTTTTAACTCAATCACCATTGACCCTCCATGTCGCTCACGTAGAATGCAAGGACTACCCCTAGAATATCTGGAAGGTTCTCAACCCTTGCCTTCCAACTCGTTGGAGGGATCTCCTCAACAGAGTGAAGTCCAAGACGTTGCCACTCCATGAGTGGAAAGAACTAACTCTCTAGACGGATTTCAAGTTACAGATTCTCTAGAGGGCTTGCGACTTCCTTCTGACTCTGTGAGACATATCGTTCAAGTGAATTCGTCCAGAGACGTTGTTGTTGAATCTTCTGGATTACCAACCAGACCTTTTACAAGCCCTGAAGGTCAGGATCCTTTTTTGACTACCGGCATCTCTTCAACTCAGGATCAGGCATTGATATCATTGTCACACCTGAGCCACCCGAAACATCTGATCCAGATGCAATACCATTTAATACTGCCTATTATTTCCCTGGTTCAGAAGCTCAGCCAGCCAACCACATCTTGGCTGTCCCCTTTCAAATGGCCCATGATACAATGGTCCCAGATACTACGAACTTCCACATTGGGAACGTGATGGCTAGCCAAACCCCCATTGGCATGCTTCTTTCGCCCAGACCCATCCTAACGCTTCCCCCCAGATATTGTGCATTGAATGCTTCTATTCCCATTCCTACACAAATACCATCCAGGAATCTCGACGTTTCTACTCCTTCTGGACACCATCATATTCCTGGTTTTATTCCGACACTTCCTTGACCCCCTTCCAGAGGATCTCTTCCACCCCTTGTTGGAGGAACCGACCCTAGTGGCACCATCCAGTCTCTCATGCCTAATTACCAGATTCCTGTTAGTGGACATTTTCACCCTGGAGGTCAAATCCCAATTGGGAAACAACCTTCATTTGGAGGGAAACCCCCACCTACCCACCCACTGGATAGAACATCCCCGCAGACTTGGCCCAGTATTATAACTATCTTATCCAAAATAATCCTCAATTGACTAGGGGAAACAACCCCAAACTAACTCTTCCATACCCCCTAGTACAGGCCAACCTTATCCAGGTCGTTCCAATTCCATTTGGGGTTTGAACGCTGGACCCAACGTCCATGTTCAAGGGCACCACCCTACCCAATACAACCCTATGAATTACATGCCTCCACACCAACAACCGAATCTGCCTGGATCGTCACATTATATGCAAACTGCTTACGGTCCTATTGGTATACCTACGGGACTTCCTCCCCAAAGTCACCAGTACCCCCACGTGAATAGAAAATTACCTTTCTTAGCCACCCTGTATCTCCCCGATCTGTCTAGAATTTTAAACAATCCTATCTGTCACTCTCATCAATGGCCCGCCATATTGGCCAAACTACTTTCCGACATTCCTAATTTCGATGGTAAATTGAGAGAGGACCTGAACAATCATGTCATGAATTTCCACCTTTGGTGTTCATCCAACTCTTTAATGGATGACTCTATTCGATTACGTCTTTTTCAGTGAAATCAGTGAAGAAACCTCATGGTTCGCTGAGATTTCAACACCCTTGCCATGGATTTTCTCACCCACTACCAGTTACCGATCCGATATGAAACAGGAACCAAAATTTTGAGTTATTTCAAATAAACCAAAGCCACTCATATCTCTGATCACATCCATGAATGGCGACGACGACGACGTCTCATCAAACTTGAACTTCCCGATCAATTATTGGCAGAGTGGTTCACGAAATCATTCGTGAATGACAACGCTCATGACATCTCCATGGGTGGAGTTATCACCGAAGAACAAGAAATCAGTCGTTCTCAATACCTTGACCTCGTTTACTCACAAATAGGTACTCTTTACTATTTTCTCCCTAACTCACCTCATCCTTCTACTACTTCTACTTCAACTACTCATGTTGCTTCTCATGTGGTTGATGGTGTGATTGGCACTTTCCATGCCCAACCCCACTCTGCACAAGCCTCTGCTACCAACCCCAAGTCTGTTGCTTCTAATGTTCAACATGCTCCATCTCCTACTCCTCCCGCCGGAAAAACTTCTAAGGTGAATTATGTTCAATCTACCCCCACCAGAAAGAATAAATCTAAAAAAGGGAAGGGTAAGAATAAGGAGGATAAAAATAATCTGCAATCTGCAACGACCAAACCACAACCTATTGACGATAAGGATAAGTGCAAACCCTAATACCCTTGTCTTATTTGTGGTGATGATCACTACACTAAGGATTGTCCGAGACATGCCGAGGTTACTAAGTTCCTTCAAGGGACCCCAAAACCACCCACCCCATCCATGTTGTCACAACCCTTTCCTTCTCAACAACAGGCCCAATTGGTCATTCACGACCAACCTTCCCCCTCCAATACATCTTATGTCCTAATGTGTACAGGTGATTCAAAGAAGAATGACATCACACTTACTACTCGAGCCAAAGATTATTCTCCCTCCAAAGAGAAGGACGATGAAATACCCCCTTCGTTGGTCCAACCGTCTCTCTCAGCTCCTCCTACCAATGGTCCTCTTCATCTCGAATGACCGAGCCTAGATACAGTTCTTCGCCCACCTCCTAAGGGTGTTGTTCAAAAAGTCTTCTTTCAATCCTCATGCGCATGCTACCTAGAACTACAGTATTGTAGAAGATCTGGCCCAAGCACTGTCATCAATGTCAGCTCTCGAAGTCCTTCAGAGTTGTCCTACACAACGGAAGGCACTGTTGAAAGCCATTGGTGGAATCGACCCTACGGATACCAATTTAATATTTTTTGACCTGGAAGATTATATTCCAAGGTTACCCCCTCAACTCACTTTCCAAATACAATTTATTGTCTCCAACAAGAACATTTTTTGAACAGTCATTGATGAGTGTGCCTCAACGTGTGTCATGTCTATTGCCTGCTGGAAAGCCATCAGCTCTCTTCCCTTAAACGAATCACACAACACGCTCAAAGCCTTTAATGGCTATGGATTTAAGCCATACGGTTTCCTCCCTTCATTGTCTATTACGTTAGAAGGAAAAATGGTCAACGTTGAAGTTGAAGTCTTTGATGCTCCTCTTGATTACAACCTTTTACTTGGCCATAGCTGAATCAACTCCATGCACGCAGTTGTGTCCACTCTTTTTTGTGTTGTACGTTTCCCACATCAAGGAAAAATCATTACGGTTGACTAATTGGCCTTCTTCAACTCTGATACACGTACCAACAATGTCCCTTTCATTGCAAAAACCCCCCCTGGATATGAGAACGTCGGTGTGGGTCTTCTTAAAGATTCCTCTTTGATGGGTACTTTCCCCATTCCACCACCTGATGTTCCACATCCGTTTGTCTCCTCGATCAACATGATCTCCACCTTTGTTCGCAAAACCCCTGTGTCTTATGACCCGTGGATAGTATCCAACCCCGATGATCATCTTCACTATGGAGACCAAATGCCTTTAAGTCTGGTCGAATCCGCTTATCAAGCCATTCAATTGAAAATCCCTTCTACCCCCTCTCTTGGTGATCTATCTCCAGATCCTTTCCGTGACACTTTTCCTACAGATGAGATGATTATGTTTGTTATGCCCATGGAAGATACCCCTTGGGATGATGGACATCATCGTTCCATTCTCTTCCTGGAAAAACACACCATTGAGAGTTACCAACGGATCTCGACCCCGTCAACCGTTGTCGTCATTTCTTCCATTCCTGAGCCTACACATGATATGTTCTACAAAGGGAACTTAAGCAATATCTCACCCACCATCCCCCTCGACATATCCATTAAACCTGGAGTTGTTGAAAATGTGCATATCAGAGCTTCGTGTTCCACTGACGAAGTTGTCACTTACAAGTCTCTTTTTCAATAATTATGTGACGTCTTCGCATGGAGCTATGAAGAAATGTCGGGTATTGACCCTGACATTGTTGTACACGAGATTAAGACATACCCAGGCGCTAAACCCATCCGGCAACGACTTCATCTGGTCCACCCATGTAAAGCAGTTGCTATCAAGCTTGAAGTTGAGAAACTTCTTAAAGCTGGATTTATTTACCTTATGGCTCTAATTGACTGGGTTTCCAATCTTGTTCCGGTTAACAAAAAACAAGGTACAATCCACGTGTGCATTGATTATAGGGATATTAACAAAGCTTGTCCTAAAGACAACTTTCCCACCCCCTTCATTGACCAGATCATCGACAATTGCGCTGGGAGTGAAATATTCTCTTTGATGGATGGTTTCTCCGGATATAATCAAATCAATATCGTACCTGCCGACCAACACAAGACCGCTTTTATTTGTCCTTGGGGCACTTTTTCCCACCGGAAACTACCCTTTGGTTTAAAGAATGCTAGTGCAACTTTTCAACATGCTATGTCCTATGCCTTTCATGATATAAAACACATTGTCCAACCATATATTGATGACCTACTGACTCATTCCATGCACCGTGTAGATCATCCCACACACCTCCGAGCCATTTTCCTTCGATATCGGTTTTACCACATACACTTAAATCCGCACAAGTGTGTTTTTTGCGTCGAATCTTGTCGTCTTCTAGGATTTATTGTTTTTCATCAAGGGATCCAGGTAGATCCTTTAAAGGTTGAGGTGATTCTCAATCTCCCTCCTCCTTCCTCACTTCACCAGCTACAAAGTTTGTAAGGGAAGGCAAACTTTCTCCGTCGTTTCATCCCAAACTATGTTGAGCTAACTCTTGGATTTACTCGTCTTCTCAAGAAAGGTTCTGAGTTTTTATGGGATACCACTGCTAACAAAGCTTTTGAAGCTTTGAAACTGACTTTAACTCGTACCCCACTACTCTTCCCACCTAATTACAGTTGGGATTATTTCCTTTATCTCGCAGCCTCGAACTATACCATCACTATGGTTCTAGTCCAGGAGGGTGATTCTCATGATGAACATGTCATTTATTATTTGAGTCAGAGTCTCACAACTACCGAAACCAAGTATTTACATGTTGAAAAACTGGCCTTGGACGTCGTCCAAGATGTTCAACGTTTCCGGTACTATATCCTTTTACACAAGACTACTGTGATTTCCAATTGAAACCCTATGCATCACGTTATTACACGCCAATTGCTAGGGGGAAAATACTCCAAATGGATAGTAATACTTCAAGAGTTTGACTTAGAATTTGAACGTGCTAAGTCCAAGAAATACTTGGTGTTTGCTGAATTGATATGTGACCTTCCCTGTTCTGAGACAGAAAATGTAGTAGAGGATTCATTACCTGATGAATCCCTTTTTCTGATTAGTTCTGATGACCTTTGGTATGGGGATATCATCATATATCTCCAGACTCAGACTTTTCAGCCTGATTTGTCTAGCACTGACCATCGTTTCATATGCTACCAAGCTCGTCAGTATATTATCCTCGGTGATACTCTTTATCGTCATGGTATTAACTCCATTTTTCGACGCTGCCTCACATTTGACGAAGCCGAGAAAGCCTTGAATGACTTCCATTCTGGAGCATGTGGTGGTCACATGTCTGGGTATGCTACTGCCCAGAAGATCTTACGAGCTGGGTATTTTTGGCCTTCTTTATTCAACGATTGTATAATCGTTGTCCAAAAATGCCACGCTTTCCAAACCTACAACAACAAAATACAATCACACCCCGCTCCTCTACACCCTGTGGTCTCTGTTGGTCCTTTTGCGAAATGGGGTATCGATTTCATGACATGTCACCCTCACTCGGTCAGGGGGCATGGATACATTATTGTAGCCATAGATTATTTTACAAAATGGGCCAAGGCGATGCCTACATTCGACAATACCGGAAAGACCGCAACATTATTCATATTCAATCACATCATTGCTCGGTTTGGTGTTCCTCAAGCTATCGTTACTGATCACGGTAGCCACTTTAGAAACTTCATGATGTCTGAACTCACTGAAAAGTTGGGTCTTCGTCATGAAAACTCAACACCCTATTACCCACAAGCCAACGGCCAAGTTGAAGTAATAAACAAAGTTCTCATTACCATGCTTCGATGAATGATAGGGATTCACAAAACGAGTTGGCACACGATGTTGTTTTCATCATTGTGATCTTATCAGACATTCGTTAAGTCTGCTACCGGGTTTACACCTTTCTAGTTAGTTTATGGTCTAGAAGCCATCTTGTCGATTGAATGTGAGATACATTCTCTAAAGCTAGCCGTCGAACTTCTCCCAAACACTTCTATCGAAGAAGAGCGTCTGTTGTATCTCATGCAACTAGACGAAACTCATCGCGATGTCACCCTAGTTATAGAAGCCCAGAAGAAATGCATCAAAGCCCAATACGACAAACATGTCAAGCCACGCGTTTTCTCCGAAGGTGATCTGGTTCTCCTTTACGAACAAGATCGAGATATTCTAGGAGCTGGAAAATTTGAAACTATGTGGCAAGGTCCTTATATTGTCAGACGAGTGTTGGATAAAGGAGCTTACAAGTTGGTGGACTATGACGGTATCCCTTTGAATGAACCCAAAAATGGGTTGTACTTAAAGAAGTAATATGCTTAAGATCATCTGTGCATGAGTGCTTGTATTTTATTGTATCATATTTTTTGTGTGTTACTTTAGTATGCTTTTTCCTTATTTGGTCTCTGCCCTCGACCGCTTATCTTGCGTTGTGTCTAATTTCTAGATGTCAGAGTCTTCGCTACCCCACATTAGCTTTGTTGATGGCGCTAGTCGTAGTACTCAGAACCTTGCTTCTGCTGCATGGGAAATTTACACACCTACAAACGAACTTATCAGTCTACGAGCTGTGTGCCTCGGTCGTGCAACCAATAATATCGTAGAATATAGCGTCGTCATCGAGTTTTTGACTAATGTTATTTTTCTTGGTTTCCGCCACCTGGTTATACGACTTTATTCGCAGCTAGTAGTGCTACAGTTAAGTAATGTCTATGCTATCTGAAGTCCTACTTTATTGTGGGTATATCTATGAATTCGCCTCTTGGAACGTCATTTTGATTATATCGAATATCAACACATTCCTAGATGTCTAAATACATTGACTGATGCTTTAGCTAATTATGTGTTAGACAGATGTATGAGACTTTTATAAAACCAATCACATATCACATGTATTATACAAAACAAAATAAGTCAGTAGAAGCCACATATATATATATATATATATATATATATATATATATATATATATATATATATATATAACGATCAAAATTTTTACAAAAAGTTTATGTCCAAGGACCAAAATATCAAAATATGTGAAGCCCATGGATTCTACAATTATCATCACAGATGACGCTCATAGTAACATACAACTGCTCGAGCTACCCTATGGAGCAGTCGACTAAGAGACTCAGACACATCCACGATATGGTGCTGATAACGCCTTGGGATCTCCCCAATAGCGATGTCCAGTACATCCGCAATCAACCCCTCTAAGTTATGTTCCACTACCTCGTAGTCCTCGGCATCCCATCTTGCCACTGGAGTCGCTTCTCCTCGCCTCTGAATAGGAGATTTTCCTGGGGGTCGATACGACCCCACATCTGTGTCGTCAAAAAAAAAAAAAATTGATTAGTCCTTGGATCAAAGACATAAAAAACATTTTATATCATAAAATTTACAAAAAAATTAAAAAGAACAAAATGTGTACTTCTTACCTAAGTCGCCCCACTTAACATCCTCGGGAAAAACCAAATCTGGATATTCTCGAAAATCCAAGCCAGCATATGCGTAGTCATCGATCATCAGCATTTGGGGCCTCAACCAATCAAAAAATGAATCATTATACTTGATTATAGGCCCTGCTATGTGCCGAGCCATGAGGTTACACCACCTCAACATCCTCAGATCCTGTGGGGAAGGTAAACCCCAGTCCACCTGTAGACACAATAGTGGGACCCTCTCAAGGAAGAATGACACCTAAAGTGACCCGTACCTGAATTACTTCAGGTCACCCCTTCTGCATTTTTTCAGTTGCCTCTTCATACTACGGAGAACTGCGTCCAACCAATTGATAACCCGAGGCTCTATGCACTCTATCACATATTGGAAGTAGATTCAGAGAACCATGTGTGAATCAGTGCTCCTGACCATGCGTGCGATGGTAAACAAAATAGTTTGCAAGGTCAGATTTTGGACACCCCAGATGGCGACCTTACCCTTGCTTCTCTCCTCCTCGAGAACACAATATCAATGAACATACTCACTCATAGGAAGTCTGTTGCCTCTACCTCTGGTTAGAGTAACATAGTACCCACATCATGACAATCCCATCAGGAAGTAGATATCCTTGATATCTAGTGTGAGCATGTGGACCCCTACATGAAATACATGTTGATCCACGTCCCACATGTGGACCAGGTACTCTAACAATCTGATTTGGGCTCTCATGCCCGGGATCTTAAAAAAATTTAAGAGCCCACATTCTTGGAGGGAAGCAACTGTACCCGGATCATTCCCAACAATGGCATCATTCTCCTCGTGTTCTCTTTCCCTCCATTCCAACATCATGATGGTCAACACCTACAATGGAGCCATGAGAAGGAAGTCAACAACGTGTTTTAACCTCTTGCATAATTTTTTATTTCGTGAAAATTTGCATAAAAATCTATCTTTCGGCCCTCGCAGGTGAAGCTTACGTACAGTGCAAGATTCTCGCAGGTGCTCTGAAGCTCACCTGCAAGAATCTTAGTTTCTTGCAGGTCCTGAATGGTTCACCTGCGAGAATGCTCTAGTGCATTCATCGACCCTAAAATGGACACAAATACTTAAAATTACCCATAAAAATCAGATTTAATCCGTGAAAAAGTTGGAAAATCAGGAGATTGCCTCATTGGCCAAAACAATTTGCCGAATGATCGCTTGTATCTCCCACAATCGAGCATAGAAATTTTGAGAAAAAATGAGGTATGTTGGAGAAGTTTTTGGCAAAGTAACAATGAAACGGTAACAAAGGCTTTTTCACCCATATTTATTCACTTTTTACTATTTCTTGTTGATTTTTTTATATTATTTTTATTACTTTGTTTAAAAAACCTAATACCCTAATAGCCTTGTGAGTATGGTTTTTTGTAGATAGAGTGACTTAGAATTTTGAACAATGGTGTACGAGTATTTTTTTCTTTTTTCATCACATGTATGACTACTTTTTTAGGGTTTTTGTAGGAAAAACCCCGAGCTCAGTATTCGTTCGTTCTCATGCTCGAAAATACATGAGAATGAAATCGAGTATACTTTTTCTTGTCTTTTCGTACTCGTCATGGTAACACGAAAATGACAAACATAAGGGAGTATCCTTTAAGCTCTTTTCACGCTCCATAAAAACGAAAAGATTGTCGAGCGATCTTGTTCTTTTCACACTCGTTAAAGTATTTGAAGAAAACGTTCGATGGGAGATAGTTTATCACTTTTTCGGTCTCGTCGAACTCATTTACAAAAAAGGAATTGGGAGAGTTCTCTTTAAGTGTTTTTCAGACTCTTAAAACATGAAAAACCCCCGCGTTTTCTATCCTTGGACTCATTAAACAAACATCGAAAGACCCGTAATGGGACTGAACCACTCATTCCTAGGGTTCGTTAAATATACTCTGAGGGACTCATCCAAAGGATGAGCTTACATCAACAAGCATATGTTATCCTCCTCAAGCTTGTGTAAAAATAAAGAGGTACTCGCAAGAAATGGTGGGGGAAATTTTGGGAAAGGGATGTGTTTTCGTATTTGTATTAATGGTAGTAAGCATCGCTCTTGAACATGACACCCCCTATTCGTCATTTGAATCTAGGTTTGGAAATCCATTTGTCTTTCATCTGACTTGCTACAACATCATATCTTGGGTCGTCTTTGAGTCAGTGTTGCCAAGTCTTTGTCGTGTCATTCATATGTTCAAGAGAAGTTCAAACGAGCCCTCCATTGAGTCGACCATCTGTAGTTGTCCATCCTTACCATGTCGGCCTTCCCTGTGTCCATTTCAAATCATATTCATACTTTGATTCACCCTAAAAATCTATTACTTATTTCATGTCATTGATGGGGGATACATCAAGGCCCTCCTCTGACGAGTCTTTTTTCGTCGATTCAAACTCATTATCCGGGAATAAGTATTAGAAATCATTTAGTACCTTAGAGCCTGCATGCCTTAATGGTAGGTCTCTTCACTTTTGACAGGGGTTTCACATCAATGGTCCCTGATCAAGAGATTCCGCCGAGTTTTTGACTTCAGCTCATTCATTCACATTCATTCGGATTGTACTTCGGTACCTTGAGAATCATTGACATCAATGGTGATTTCCCTCACACTTGTTAATGTTTTTCATCAATGATCGGTAATCGAGTGGTGTCTACCATGTTCGACTTCAACACATGTAATCACATGGCTAGATTCGTACTGTCAGGTGACGGGATTGAAGACCCTGGGTCTCAAATTTTTGGTCCAGGTTACAATGGAGTATGTATGGTTTGTATCGACACATAGATCCACTTTGTATGTCATGTGGCTATGTCTTAATTTGAGTCTTCTAACATAGATCCACAGTGTATTCCTGGTGGCTATGTAGAATTTTGACAACTTGGATCCACGGTGTATGATTGGTGGCCATGGCCTACGTTTATGATTTCATTCATTTGTGATCTGAGCATGGGAATGGCTACCTCAGAACTGGTATTATATTCTACAGATGCTTGGTTGTTTGCAGGTTTCCAATTAGTTGTGCTCCTTGTTTCTGACACACACACGCATTTTACAAAGTATTTCGGTTGTCATGAGTTCGAGCCTCATACTTTGGGGGGCATTATGTTACACATTATTTTGGTCACTCTAGTGATGTCTCTATAAGTTATGTGTCTAGGCTCTCATGAAGACCTTTTTCCTGAGAAAAGGAAATGTTGTCTTCTTCTAAAAAGCATATTTTTAAGATGAGTTTGTAGGTTTCTTGTGTTATAGGGTGCGAAAATCCTTCATTCTCGCAGACAACCCTATACTTGGAGTGCGAACTATTCCCAGTCTTCTCTATAGGTAGGGTGCGAACTTGTTTCAAATCTTGGAAAAGAGAAGAGGTTACGAAGGTTCTAGAAGGGAATATTCTAGAAAATGAGTTGGTATTAGCATGGTTGGCATCCTACTGAATTCTCAAATTTAGTGGGATCATCCTCATCCCTTTAACCATCTCTCCTTCTCCTATATAATGAAAGGTTTCTCAAGGAAGAGGTTAAGCAATATTGGATAAATAATCGATGAAGGAATAGATTTAGAATTGTGTAAGGAATCTTGTTTGAATTGCTGCTTGAGGCCTCCATTTTTTCCATCAAGCCACAACGGATCTTCTTTATGCAAGTGTAGAGCAAGTGTGTGTTGGAGCAAAGGGCCACCGAAAGGAATATTTCAACATCAAGGCGATCTGGTTGTATCTTCTACTTTCATTTAATACAAATACAGTGGCATGTCCCTTTCCCATAAAATCATTCTTATTTTATTACATGACTCCTTGATCACATGTTTAAGTCTTCATTGAATATATTATTGTTTCTTTCACCTCGATCAATTTGTTTCATTGCAGATTCGATATCTCAAGACTACCAAAGCGAAGCAAAGACAACATAGCCATAAGGAAGCGATACCTAAAGGTATGTCATTTATTCCTTCTTTAGCGATAAATTCGATGATTACAACTTAGGGGAAGTGTCATGTCCTATCTTGTTTTGTTCTAGATCTAGGTGGATCTAGGGAGATCTGTTAATGTCTGCATATACCGATTTAGTCAATAACAAAGAGAAAAACAACCATGTTGATATCATCACTTTAGCAAAAGAATCAAACATACAAGGCACACCTCTTTCATCACAGCAATCCACTTTTAACTTGAAAGAGGAATACCATGTGGTGGAAGAACATGTTGATTGTGAAATCATGCCCAGTTTGACACCTATCCATTCACAATCAATCACCCATGCTCTTAAAGAGGAGGAACTAGCATTCAGGGAGTCACTTTTTGAAAATGCCTCTTGTTTTAGAGAATCTTTCCATTCTCTTAATTCTTCCACTTACTTTTATTTATACCATGATCTCTTTAATGGTTTAACTTTGTAGGAAGCCACCCATTGTTCTATTTAAATAAATTCAATGGGGTCAGCCCCTTTCGAAGTACTTGAGGGTGGTGATGTGCATTTGGAATATAGAGAGGATGAGTCTTCTTCCCATGAAGTATTTACAACCAAGCCTTATCATCCTTTTCCATAGGATGAAGAGAATTTTGTAGAAAATGTGTATTAAAGGATATCTTCTCCTTTTTCTTCTTCATTTTTTTATAAATAGAGAATATTTTTATTCAAGTATCCCTTTACTTGATCTTGTTGATACTAGTGGATCTCGTCATTGTTTTGAACATATCTCTCATACCATGGTTGGTCCTAGCCTAGGCATATCATTTGATCTCACTAGTCAATCTCAAGTTGATGGTTGCTTGAAGTATGAGTCTGGGGAGGCTTACCAAGACAATGAGGCACTTCAGTTTACACCGATGGTTATGTCAAGACCTCATTCTTTTGGTTTGTCTCCAAGGATAAACAACTTTATTATCATGAATATTCCCTCACTGAGTACACTTTACACAAATTCTATCCATGGTTCTCATTTGATACGTTACTTTCCATTGAACTCCCTCAATCAATTCTATAATAGCAATGCAAGATCTCATGGTAGAAGTGTAGCATGGTTGGAGATATCCTACTTAGAAAGATTCCACATGAATTATCATTGTCACATTTCTAATATATTGGATAGAGTTCATCATGTTTTAATTTTTCCAATCTTTACTATATTTTTATTCCAATATTCGTTTCTAATATTTTTTCATGAACATGTGTTTGCAGGCTTGGAATTACAAAGATGGCTACATTGGAATTATGACTTTACATAGCTCATTCTTAAACCATTTGTAGCATAGGATAGAAGTAGGGTAGAACAGGCTAGTATGTCTTCTTTGCACATCTCACATTTGCTTTCTAGCTTGTTAATTAGTTTCATGTTTTCCTTTTTGCTTTATTTATTGTTGTCTAAACAGTGAATGAAATTATCATTCAAGATGGGAATAAATACAAGGCTTGACCACTAATTTTCCCGTCAATAATTTTTTGAATTTAATTTATATATGGGAAAAATTTACTTCATCTCATCCTCAAATTTTCTCTATGTTGTGTAATTTTTAGATCATCGGTTTCATGCATGATCATCATGTCAAATATTTTCCAAGCATGATTTCATCTTACAAGTGGAATAATATAAAATAAATTTATTATTTATCTCCTCTTGGGATGAAAATGAGCACTCAAATGTATTCAACCTTCATAAGAGTATGATCCTAATTGGACGTTTTTGCTTGATTGAATTTATTATGCGTGTTGATATTGCTATCCCATGCACTTTGAATTTAAATTTTGAGTATTAAAATCTACACCTTTGAAATCCAAGCCACTCCAACTCCTCGGAATCTCTTTAGAAAATTTGTTTTTCCTTGGTTTTGGAGTTGTCCAAATGGTGTCTTTCCCAATTGACTCTTTCTTCGATTACTTTCAGCCAACATGATTTTTTATATATAGATTTGCTTAGAATATAGAATTGTTGATGCTTGAATATGTTAGGACCGAAGAAGCAACCTCACGAGGATGTAAATCCCCCTGTTTTTTTATAGAGGTGGCACTCCTCTTTGATTTAGGATTTTCTTGGGATTCCAGATATTTAGAATATGGGACTTGAACAGAAGTTTGTCATGGTAATTCAAAGAAATATAAATATTGCAAGAAGGATAAAAGAAAAATGTTTTATTTTTTAAAAAAGAAAGTTCCTAAGAAAGGACTAGGAACCGAGCACATTCACACATCTAAAGCAAATAAGAAAAATTTCCTCACATCCATCATAGTTTAAAAATGAATATTTATGATCACATAAAAATAAAAAGAAGATGGTTCGCATGCATAAGATAACTTTAACAGAGTGAACATGGGCAGCTCAAATAAATATAATGATATATCAACCTCAATACTTTGCATTCAAAACTCAGGGTTACAAAATACAATCGAGATTGTTCCCGAAATAGCTCTCTTGAAATTTCTAAAAATATATATAGTTTGTTACATATTCTTTGAAATTTAAAATGTGTTTGTCTTAAAGACTGGGATTGAGGCTTGTTGGCCATTAGCTAGAACTGATAATAGGGAAAATAACAATAAGTTTCATATTAACCATTAGTTATTAACTGTTTAATTGTCTACCCCATTAGAATCATATCGATCTCATATATATAAGTCGATCTAGGTTCATTGACTGAGAAATCGAGAGTTCTCTCTTCTTCTTGATCTTGTTGCAACTTCTTTCCTCAAACTAATGTTGAGTTGTCCTTCCAACCACTTTATGTTTCTTCCTTTAGTTCGTTGTCCAGCTCCTTAGTAGCTTGTGTAACTTATGTTTACCAAAATGAAGATGCAGCATTAATTGCGCAACTTTTATCCATCAAAACAAAGGGCCCAACAGGATCTGACCACAATCCTTAACTCGTCCCAAGTCAAATATTTGTCTCTTCCATGGTCTCTAGGTTGGCCCTGTTGTTTTCCTTTATCTTTTGTCTGTAAGTTTCTTTTGCTTCCTGCTTGCATGATTTCCTCTTTGGCCTCTTCAAATGAAGGGCCCAACTCTGGGACTAGTTCTAAGGCTCTTTTCCTGACCTCTTGGAATTTTTCCACTTTGTCCTACAACTTTATAGCAAGTAATGAAGCTTTAATAACAAATTGTTGAGTTGCGTCTATAATTCATTCTTTGGGCTTGGACGCAACAAGAGAGTTCCATTCTAAGTTAGCTATGGTGTCCACCTGGTGAATTTGTAAATAGGTTGTCTATACTATAGGTCGAAACTCTCGTAGTTCTTTCTTGGCCATAGTTTGAGCTTCATATAATGCATTCAAATCATTGTCTGTTTGTTGGATCTTGTAAAATTTATCTTGTTGTTCCAGTGGATCCAGGCCATTTTTTGCTTCTTCGTTGAGCGATTGGATCTTCATGTGCAAGTGCTCCAATGTTTAGTTGTTCCTTGAAATGATTCCCATCCAATCGCTAATTTCTCTAAAGATTTTAGTGCATTTCATAGTCCTCCTATGCAAAGTTTTTCTTGCATTGTTTCCTTCTAAAACGACTTTCTCCAATTACTCTTGAAGATTCTTGGGTTGCAGTTCAAATTCTGCCTTACTTTCTCGCAATTGTACTTCAATATTTTCTTCTCTTTCTGCCAGTTATGACCAGGATACCTTAAATAATTCGATCTACTCCACAAGCTCATTTGTTGTGTTGGATTCTAGTAGCTGGGGCTCTGTGTTTCTGATCGTTGTCCAGGCGTCTATGAGTTTTTCCTTTAATTTGTATATCTTCTTCTCTGCTTGAATATTTGAATATTCCTCATGCGTTCATCGTGCTTGCACAAGGAGTTCTTCTTGTTTCCAAAAATCTACTTCTCATTCGGTCCTATTGGATCCTCTTCTCCAATTGTTCAGTAGAGGCTTTAATTATGCCTACCAACTGCGCTGTTGGAAACTGAGTGAGATTGCACAATGACAGAGCGGCATCCAGGGTAATCGAACTTGTAGTGGAATTCCACTAGCCATTGAATGCTTGGACAGTGTCTCCACCTCTTCTTCCCCTGGGGATGGACCTTGCAGTTGATGTCAAGTATAGTCTTTAGAGCCATTGGAAGTAGAGGTAAAAATTGTGTCTTTACCAGGAAAAGATGTAACAGTTTTGCACATTGTTTTGGATTCTGGAGTACTGGCTCCAACTGTTCTTTTAAGGATGTTTCACTTTGCCCTGATGTGGTTTGCGGTTCTTTCTAAACTGTCTGTGTGCATGTCTCTGTATGTAGAAAAACTTCTGGAGTCTTGCTTATGTTGATAGGAATCTCAACATTGACTATTCAGAGAGGACTCTAGGTGCCTAGAACTTTTTGTATTGGAGAAAGTGGTGAAATTTTAGGTTGCTAACTCTCTGGTGTGGGAACAGTACCCAAAATGGCTACTGACAGAGAAGTTGTCTAGCTCAAGGATTCAGTGGTCAAGGTAATGGGTTATGCTACCATCTCTAAAGGGTCAGGGAGATCCAACTGCATGGGTTTGAGGGATGTGGGTTGGGAGCGAAGAGTGGTATCTCATGGTGGCGATTGGTCTTGTGGTTTCGATGGGACTTGTGGGGGTGGTGGGGCTTGTTCAGTAATTACGGTTGCAAATGCGTTTGTATCCAGATCAGGATCATATTGGATGTCGATCACATTTTGGGCAGCTTGATCGGTTTCTCAAGTACGAGGTATAGCCGAAGATATTGGATGTGGGTTGAAAATCTTCATAGGCGAAATCCATGTTCATGGTTTCTTGACTAATTGATCCCCTATGAGAGCGGCTACAAGAATTTCATTAACATATTTACCCGATAACACTGCTTGCTCTGGGAGTTGTGGAAACGTTGGCAATGTCCTTTTCTTCTGCTCTAGAGGTTGCAAATTGGCTTCTTCTTCTGAGTCCGATGGAATTTGGATCTTCTTCTTCTTTTATGTTGCGCTGGAATTCAACCCTATGCTTTCTTCATGTGCCTTTTCTTCACGAGCTCTGGAGGCCAGAGGTAATGCATTCCAGACTTGTGTGGATTGTGCTTGGTGCCATTCCATGACATGAATTATTTATCAAATGCTTCCTCGTCAAGGTAGAAGGGGAGAAACCTAGAGTGGAAATCTCTAGGCCTCGCATGACTCAGCCAGACAAGGGTATTGTGGTGATTTAGGACAAAGGATATGTTCTGGGTATTGATGTTCAACAACTCCTATTGTATGCACCACCACTTGGTTGTGTCGATTAGCTGATTGTACCATTTTCCAAAGGTGACGTTGTTGAACTCCATGTTCTCCTGATCCGACCTTGCATTCCATGGCTCGAACACTTTTGCAAGGAGACCTTTGTTCGTTGGTGCCAACTATCTTCCCATAGATGCTTCTATTTCCACATGGAAAACTCTACTAGTAGGTATCCATATGTGAAATTTCCACCTTTCTTCTGAGTATCCTCATAAATGACCAAGAGTTCCGCTAGTAGGTAATTGCACCTAGTTGAACACAGCTCCATTTGCACAGAAGTCTTCTACTGAAAGAGAATCTAAGGTGCATTCACCCTTGTAGTAGGAATTCATGACATTGCTTGCAATTACATAGCATGTTGTCTGGATTGTTTTTGGAATGATTGGGTCAATATTCGTTCTTCGCCCACCTCTCTATGTGTGGAACTTCTCCTACAGGATAACTTCACCTTTATTCTTCTCGTGTTTTCTCGAGGATTGAAATCCTTTGGGCACATCCTCACCCTCGATAGATAATCTGGTGAGCTAGTGGATGTTGTCTGCATGAATCAGATATATTTGGTCGAGCCATAAGTTTATGTCATGCACACGACTGATCAGAAACTTTGGGCACCACGCAACCTCGCCAGTGGTCCCAAAGATCGGTAGATACCTAAGGTGCATAATTGTAGAGTTGAACAGGTTGATGAAATCTGGATTTGATACAAACTGCATGTCTCTCATTGTATCTAGTACCAAGTCCCAGAACATGGTAATGTTCATATGTGGAAACAATACTTGGTCCATCAGATCAAGATCCAGAAGTTTCACTTGCTCCATCTTCCCCTTGACAGCCCCTAAGATCTCGATCCTAGGATCATACGACTCATCTGGGATTGCTTCTTTGGGATATGAACTCTGGCCTCATGTTTCTCTCGGTATGCTAGCTCTGAAGTGTTGATAATCTGGGTGATTTGGGGTCATCTTTGTGACAGGGGAACAAAAATCTCTCAAAGTATGAGTGATTACTGAAAATTCCAAATCAGAGGGTAGCTAGCAACAAACAGTGATTCGCGCTCTTCACGTTCAAGGGGTATTATAACTTGATAACTATAAAAATATATGGTCGCACATAAAGACACTCATCATTAGGCCATAAATGCAATCTTAGGCTTAGGTTTCTAACGGAACAGATAATGGGGTAAAATCTATCAAGTGATCTTGGCTTTTAATAAGCGGACTGACAGGGATGTGGTCGAGCTGAGGGGATTAAATTTTAAATGGATAAGAAGCACGGCAAGGATATCAAATGAATATGTGTGCATCATGCCTTTATGTCTTAACGGATAGTTCTGACAGGTTACGGTGGCTATCATAAAGGGTCTGACTGGACAGAATGCATATGGAACATGGGTTGCGATATAGTTCAGATTCACCCTCCTCTGAATAAAATGGGGGTCCCCATCATATTTAATGACTTCATTTAATGTAATGGTGGCTCTTATGATCTTGTGTGGTTGAGTAAGCAGTTTTGTGCAAAATCAATTCTTAGACTGAAAAAATAAAATATATGTCGTGGTGTAACAATGCACACTCCGGTGTTATTAACTGAATTAAATAAATTACCAAAAATAAAAAACTGACTATTGTACATGCTACGTTGGACTTGAGAAACAGTCCTTGAGCTCAATCAAGAGAAATATAAGGTTTTAGGCAGGTGCCATTCATCCAACCTAATTGCAGAATACCATCAAGTTGCGCTAGCTTCACTGCACCAAACTACCGGATTTCTCCAACTATGAATGGACCCAACCAATGCAAGCACAACTTGTCTAGATGTTTCTGATATCAGCTATCATAGAGGTGTACCTTATCCCCTTGTGTGAATATTTTGGATTTAATATTCCTGTCATGCTAAGATTTTTGTCTAGCTTTCTCAATTGTCTGATGAAAATATGCTAAAAATCTCGCTTCCTCAAGCTCTTGCAAGTCTGCAATCCTATGCGTACCTAATTCATCATCTGTCATGTGTGTAGCATGAGCTATATAGAGACTAGGGGCAATAAATTATGCAGGTACAACAGCTTCTTTCCCATAAAAAAACTGAAATGGAGTGTACCGGTGTAGCTTCTTCATGGTAGTCATGTAATCCCACAAGACTGTTGGAACTCTATCATCACACTCTTCCATGTTTGCGCAATATACTTTTGTCAGTCCTCGTTCTAGGATTTTATTGAATGCCTCCATTGTACCTTTAGCTTGTGGATGATATGGACTTATTTTGTGGTGTTATATAAGGAATTATGTTATCAACTTTATGATGGTACTACTAACAAAGTGAGTACCTTGATCACTGGTCAATCTTCTAGGGCATCCAAATCGAGTAATGACATTTTCAAAGATGAATCTAGTAGTTTTATCTGTCGAACAATCTTGAACTGCCTCTGCTTCTACCCATCTTGTGAGGTAATCAGTTGCAGTAATGATATATTTGGCCTTTGAGTGCTTAGCCAGGGGGTTAATCAATCCAATAAAATCAACAACCCACTTCTCAAATGCTTGAAGTGCTCTGATTGGTTGAAGGGGTAATTCATCTCTATGTGATGTCTTTCCTACTCTTTGGCAGTTGTCACAAGATATAGCATACTCCTTAGCATATTTAAATAACATAGCCCACCATAATCCATCTTGAAGCACCTTTTGTGCAGTAGCTTTACCTCCAACATATCCTCCTGAAACTCCATTTTGCATTCCCACAAGATATATTGCATTTTGTGGTTCAAGACACAACTCCTAAGGATGTTTTGAGTCCCAATTTGTAAAGTTGTCCAGCAATAAATTGATAGTTTATTGCATGAACCACCATATGTCTCTTTTGGGTTGCAGAGTAAGTTTCTAGGTAGGTCCCTATACTGAGGAAGGTAGCAATGTCTTCAATATACTTTGGGATGGCCTCAATTCAGAATAGGTCTGCATCTGGGAGCTAATCATCCATTGCTCCACCATTTTCCCCTAACTCCAAGATGGAAAGGTTATCTGTACCTACATTTCATCTTCCTGGTTAGACAATGACTTCGAACGAAAACTCTTGAAAAAGTAGTAACCACCTGCAAATTCTTCCTTCAAGTACTAGTTTACTGACTAGGTACTTCAATGCATAATGGTCAGTAAAAAACATGAAATGAGAGCCTAACAAGTAGTGTGTAAACTTTTGTAATGCATAAATCATAGTTATACCTTCCCTTTCAGTGATTGTATAGTTGTGCTCGACTTGTGAAAATTTTATGTTGGAAAAATAAATAGGGTGGTCCATATTTCCTTCCCCTGGTTGCTCTAAAATGGCTCCCAGGGAAATACCTAAGGCATCCACATGTACATGGAATTCAATTTCCCAATTAGGAAATATCAAGGTAGGTGAAATACTTAGTTTTTATTTGAGAATGTCGAATACTTTGCCACATTACGGTGTCCACCGGAATAGTTTAGACTTCTTCAGTAGTTTTTCTAAAGGTGCAGTGAAAGTTGCATATCTTCTGATGAACCTACGGTAATATCCTGTATGTCCCAGTGTAGATCGCAATAGTTTCTCATTTGTAGGTGGTGGCATGTTTAGAATGACCACAAATTTAGCTAGGTCTACCAATACTCCTTCTCTACATACAATATGTCCTAATAGATTGCCATGTGGTACAAAAAAAATGCACTTCTTGAGATTCAAAGATATCTGCAATTAATGACATCTATCAAACATTAACTGGAGTATCCCTACATGGTCTTTTAATAGGCTATATATTTTCCAATCGTCCATGTAGACCTATACAAACTTGTGGATGAACTCACGAAATGTTGCGATCACAATCCTAGAAATGATTGTGGGGGCATTCTTTAAACCAAAGAGAATTACATTGTATGTGAATGATCCCCATTTTGTTATGAATGTGGTCTTCTTCTTATCTTCCTCTGTGATTCTGACTTGATGATATCCTGAAAATCCATCTGTAAACAAATAAGATTATTTTTTTGCAACCTAATCTAACACTTTGTCGCTGAAATATGTCGGAAACGGATCATGGACACATGCAGAATTCATACTTTTGTAGTCCACACAAACACAACTGTCTTTTGTATATTTCTTGCTCTAGATAACTATGGGGCTAATCCACTCTTCTTCTTCGATTGGAAAAATAAGTCATGCCGCAAGCATTTTGTCCACTTCTTTCTTGACCTTCTCTTTTATTTTGGGACTAAGTCGGTATGGTCTGTGCTTCACAGGTATTGCACCGGGTTTCAACTCAATTTTCATTTCTCCCATGGCTCTTTTTATACCTTTCAGTTCTGAGAACGTTTTTGGAAACAACTCCTCATATTAGCGCAATAGGTTGTGTACTTCATTCATAGTTTGCTCATCCCAGTAATCTCCTATACAAGTTATCTTAGGATTCTCTTCACTCCCTATATTAAATTTTTGTAACTTCAGTGGATGGTTGTAGGAGCTATCGATGTTACTAGGTATAGTATTATGAATATCTCTACTTCCTTTCGTTTCTTTAATGGTCATTTTCTAAGTTCTTCTAAGTCATCGGGTTTTTCCAATTATTTCTCAACTTTACAGCAAGGTACAACTATCTTATCAATTTCAAGACTCAAACTACACTGAAGCAAATGAACATGGTCATCACACACTACTAGACTTGATCTCTTTTTGCAAATGGCAGTAAAAATCATTTATGTGATTCTTTGAAGGATTGTGTTGAGCTAAGGGTACTTACTTGTAAAGGAGAAATCCTTGCAAAATTGGTCATGTAAGGTCTGTCAACCGCTTGTTTGTCTTATGATCTCCTCATGTATATACCAGGCTTTTGGGATTGGACCTAGCGAATGGAAAAATACTTGAACCCATAGGTGAGGGGGTACCTATGCAACTTGCCACTATTTCACACAATTCTCAATATGCATTTGGGATCGAATTGTCCATTGAATAGTTGCGCACCTTGAAAAACAATTCTCGTCTCTCATTTTAGTTGATCCCTACTTTGGAACTGACATCATATGGCTTGTTTCGCATCCTCCCACTCCATAATCAAGGATTTATGAGTGGTCCACCATATAGTGGGGTATCTTGCAAGGATAAATCAAGAACATGGATCCTTTGATCTATCGATATTTTCTCTTCCATGCTAGTAATAAAATGGTGTACCTATGATGTACCATCATATGTCGAGTGTTCTCTGACCTTGGTTCCAATCAATCTTGTTTCCCTGACATTTGTGCATCATCTTGATAATTTCTCATATGAACCTTGTTGTCAACTGTCAAAAGCCAATTCTAAATCCTCATCTACAGATTGTATGCTTCTCCAACTTACCGATCCATCTGCAATAGAATTTATGTAATCTGGTCTCGTTCCTGTTGTTATGGTGTATAATTGGTCAATAGCATCTGACTCGATATTGTGGTCCACTGGCTCAATGTATCTAGGCCCTAAACATGGATCTAAGGCCTGAACCACTTTTATCCCATCTTCTTCAAACGTCATGGTGTCCCTCTTTATATCAATGATAGCACAGTTATCGTATGCCCAATCAATTCCAAGTAGAGCAGGGTAGGGATCCTTATCTCCCATGATTTCAATTACCTCAAAATCGGTTGTGGTCTTAACTCCCACAACATATATTTCCACATTTTCCAACCTTTCTACTGGGAAAATGCAGTACTGGTTTTCCATTCTCAACTGGATGCGGGGATATACTAACTAAGGTTTTCCCAAAGCTTCCCAGGTATTTTTGGGTAGGATGTTGACATCAGATCCTAAATCTAGCATGACATATTTGATTTCAAAATCATCTAGTTGAGCTTCTAACCTAACTTCCTTCCATGTTCATACCTTTCTTCTTTGTATTCTTTGGGTATTCTTCTCAGGGAGGTTGGTCCCTACTACGACTTATGGGGTTCCCTCATTTCCCAATATTAGGTACAATGTGTTGCGCAACTTCTTTGTAAGTTAATCATCCCCTAGAATATCAGAGAACAATTAAAACGAGAGATTGACTACGTTTTGAGACTACTCAGCGTGTCTCCTTGGAATTACAAAGTTTCTAGGTGTTGGGGGTGAGGTAGGGACTTGCGCCAGTTTAGGTTGAAAAGAAACTTGAGGGGAATTTTCCTTTGTTTCTAGAGTATGGATTCTCTTAAATACTTATATTGCATCTTTGAAGAATAATTTGTGTTTCAAAGGGTCATACCTCTCATCCTTGGATGCATCTTTCTGAATCTTAGGTTTATTCTATGCATCCTCGTTGATTTTTTCTCCTCTGTGAGTAATGATGTTGATCTTAGGTAGTTTTCCCATGATTCCCCTTTTTCAATTCTAAGCCTATAAAATTAGTTCCTCGTTGATGAACCCGCTCTTCCCATTTCACAATCAGTTTTGGGCAGTCTTCAGTTGTGTGGCCATTGTTCCTGCAATGAGAGCACCATGGTCGTCTTGGGTGAGGGAAGTCCCTGGCTAAATGACCTTGTTCATTTCAATTGTAGAATATTCTCATCCCTCTTCCTTCATTTCTCCATCCTCTGAATCCTCCTCCAACTCCACCTCCATGGCCTCTTCCAGGTCCTTGGGGGGTTTCATTTATTTTGTATGTTGTCCGGTCTAATCTGTTAGCAAGTGCATCCAACGATCAACATTGATTTGTAGCATGGTTCGTAGATGCATAGAACTCACAATGTATTGTATTGGGCACAGTCATGTACTTATTCATAATAGTACACTACTTCGGCGCATGCCCATGTGTTCGACAAATTTCACAATACTCAGTTGGCTGAGCTATTTGTGCACCTGGGAATGTATTGTATAGCCCTGATGTATGGGATGGTGGAGTCACAGATACTTGTGCAACTCCTCTTGTCGGTCCTAAAGAGGGTCCCATCATATTGTGAGGATCTCTCATTCCCCTCATGCATGGACATTCATTTTCCATATGTCCTTCTATGTAGAATCTTGTGCACCAAACCTGAGGTCGTCCTGGTCTTGGTGTGGTTAATTCTTGAATATTCTCCATTAACACTGATATTTGTCCCTGGAGTTGCGACAAATTTACATCTACTAGAGGTCTGGTCATCCTCAGACTCCCTAGATAACCTTCCATGGCTTCGATCTTCATCGATTATTCCAAGGTTTATGTTAAGGTGGCTATCCGTTGTTGTGTTAAAGGAATTCTCGCTAGAGGTAGTAATCCTTCGATGTACCATTCCCTCTGGTGATCTTCATGAATTGGATGCACTAGTCTCCCAATAGCATCTTTAAATTTTTTACTGTACTCCCAGGAAGATTATTCTTCCCTTTGTTGAATCTCCCACAACTCAGAGATATATTTTTGCTTTGAATGAGGTAGTTTGAATTCAGCGATGAATTTCAAACACACTTGGCCAAGGGTGAATGTGTGTACTTACACTTGTTGGCCCTTGGTTATGGAAGTAAGTGAAGATTAAGGAAGAAAAGGAAAAATGTGAACTGTGTGGAAGACATAGTGACTGTTACTGGGTCGAAGTGAGAAAAAGAGAAGAAAAGATGGAGTGAAGTAAGAGAAAACAAGTCATTGGACGAGGAGATTGAAGATGACAGATCAGCAAGGAAGATGGATCATGGACAACTCAACAAGCGGAAAAATCCATCGTTGGATGCTTTGGAGCACCATGTGAGAAGAAAAGAATGACAGGCTGGTGAAGCCCTGAAAACGCGGGTCAAGTTGGCCTAGGGTTTTGGTATCTAGGGTTTTGAAACCTAGGTTTTGGCCTAAGGTTGTCAATGAGTGATTGTAATGTATAAATAACAACCTAGATGAGGGAAGAGGGTTTGTTCTAGTTTTTTTATTGGCATGAGTGATTATTGTGTGAGAGAGAGAAGTGTTAAGTGTTAGAGCCTTCTAGCATTGTAAGATCTTCAGCTTGGTGCGAAGATCAACCCTGCAGATAGGTACGTAGGGAAGGTGTAACGCACCCTTTTTCTGGCTACCAAGGTTTAACCACTATTAAGATAAGGTTATAACACCACTCTATACATAACTCATTTAAGCACAGAGTAAAACATATTATTTACTTCTATAATTAACAATCCATAGCATTCCATATTAATTCGTATACACAGCGGAAATCATGATAACATAAACAGTAGAGTCATGCAAAACGTGATAAAAACATAATCAGTTACCTATCTTTTAACAGTGGTAGAATCCACCAACCAAGCGTAGGCCTTCCACGAACCTCCCAGCCTTAGACCGCACTGCTCATCAGCTCAACAATGGGTCACCCCCGAGCTAGGACTAAGCTCCACCCCAAGACAAGGAAATCTAGGCTAGGTTGAGGTTACAGGGAAAACAACACATAAAATCTGGAAGGATTATTCCCAGGATACCATCTTACACCCACTACTATCAGACTCTCATTCCCCACATGCCTATTCCGCCCGGGAGTATACACCTTCACAAGCACAGTCCATCGGTGCTAACCTCCCTCTCTGGGTCTCGACAACAGGTCGGATCGGGAAGTCTCAGAGCCTGAAGCTGGTGCTGGACACTCTCTTGAAGAAACCTCTTCCAACAACATCCACCTCCCTCACCTAGAGAGAGATCACACACATGCTCAATCACAACTCGCACTGGCCATCAAGCCACGCACAATCCAGCTCTGCATGGTTACCATAGCCAATTGAAAATACAAACACGGCCTCCCAAACAGGCTCGACAATGGCTTGAGGCCTCACAGTGATGGTTCACAGGAATGGGTGATGAGTAACTCCTGCAGGGGTCGACACAGAATCCACAACTCAGAACAGAGGGTGAGACCGGCTCTTCAAAACAACACAGGCTTTCCCACTGGTTCAACAATGGCGAAATGGTTCAGGGTCTTGGCTTCGAAACAGAGCCTCCACGCATAGGTTTGATCAGTGGGATAGAGGATGTGCATGGACTATCAAAGACAATACGGGTTCACGACTCTCAGAACGCACGTGGTATTCTTGCAGAGGTTGGGTTGGTCGTACTGTTCAGCGCTCTCTACACACTCAGGTAGTCGGGTGGAATTGAGGAGGAACCCTTCTCACGAATCACCCTGGCCATTTTATTCACATGCATCAGGGTTGACACTTGTCACCCATGAAACTGCATGCATTCCACCATCACGCGTCTCCCTTGCATGTTCTCCCCTTGCCAGAAACTTAGGATAAAACATAAAATGCACATGTCTTTTGGGATAATATTAAAATATTATTCCCAGGCTTAATCCCCCTAGGCTCAACACTAAGCCCCTTTTCCCACCTTCAGCCCCTAATTCCTTGCCCACCTTATGGATGCTTAGTCCCCCTTCACTCATTCATCGTGGTCGATCTGCACATGGTGGTGTTTATGTTTTATTAATTGTTCTGCATGATTACATATACAACAGCAGGCTCCTGGCCTTCAACACTTAGGTTGCCTGGCCTAACAACACATAAGCCTCCAGCTTATAAGAACTCGGCTCATCAGCCTATAAATCATAATTACAATTCCTTTTAGAACATGGTTTACTACGGGGCTCGGCCTTGGGGACACTACAGAAGGGAGAAAGAGGGAGAAGAAGAGAAGATCTACTAGCTAAGATCAAAACTGTATGATTTCATCTTAATATATTACAAAGCACAGTTTTTTGGACGTAGCCCTGGAGAGAGGGTGAACCACATATATCTTCTGTCATGTGTGATTGATGGTCTGTTCTTTGTCATTTGATATGTTTCTATGATGATAATGTGTTAGATCTGGGATATAACTAGCGCAGTAGGTTGTAAGAAGATAAATAACACTTGATTGTTGTGTGTTGGTTGTTGTGAATCCACTTTGCATTACGTCTGGTTGTAGACATCTCTATAATGAAATGACCTCATAGCTACTTCGGGTGAGACTGCATCTGCCTCGCAGGTGTTGTCAAAAGGGCCAGTAGTTAGGACTTGTTAGTGCACTCTTGGAGTTGAACCCTGGGTTTTCCTCTGTGCCAACAAATGGCTCTTTTGCCAAGACCGAAATATTCTTAAGGGAATGTCAAGGTGGTTTCCATCAAAGACAGAGATTCAGAATTGGATAGAAGACCAAGAAAAGGACTTCATTGTAGCCCAGAAAAAGAACCCTAATATTAGTACAGAGGATTGGTTGGAGAGATATATCTTTACTGATATACACGATATTTTCTTTGGAGGAATCCATCAGGAGATATATGAGTGGTTAGCTAGGTTAGCAGATACCCAATTTGAGATTAAATCTAGGCCACCTATGGTTTGGGCATTGGCTCTGATCAAGAAGGTCAAGATATTTGATAACATCGTGTCACGAGCAATAGATCACTGGTTTGATAGTACCATTGGAGGGTACATCACTGAGTTTGTTGTTGACAGAGTAGAGTCATATAGCCAAGCCGAGATATATTTCTTTAAGGGACCCAGAGGAAAATTTTTACATTTTTTGAAGTTCAGGATCAAGATGTTATTGCATGAGAAGAGAATCTTGAAGATACAGTAGTTGGTCAGATTGGAAAAAGCTAATGTTCAATAATTTGGACAATGACAATGACACAGAGGCTGTACATACGCGCAGTGGTAGAGAATTCATAGAAGTTCATCTTGCAAACCTGTTTAAGAAGAACTACGGGGATGAAGGTTTCTACAGTGGAGAAGAGGTAGATCAGACGAACAAAGAGCATTCAGAAACCATTAGGGCAGAGGAAGAGGAAGATGAAGAAACTCACCGGGAAGAGCCAGAAACTTCAAGAACTGTGCAGACCATTGAAGTAAGTACTATCACTTCCCATGTTGTTTCAGCATCACTAAGTAATCAGAATAGTGAGAGTCGCGAGAGCCCTCAGAGTACTATTACTAGCAGTTCGGCATATACTCAAATAGGAAACCTAGGAAGCTCTATGACAGATGAGATGAGGCTCCCTATCTTTAGGGGAGATGGATCTGAAGATCTTGATCAGCACAGGTTCCTATGTGAAACCATATGGAATATTAAGAATGTCACCAACGAAGTTGTTAAAAGAGCTCAGTTCAGTACTACCCTAAGAGATCACGCATTGAGTTGGTACATGAAGCTTTTCCAATGACTTGCACAACCTAAGCCATTGAATGAGATCAAGAATGCATTGATTGAAGATTTCAAGAAACCCAAGTCAGAGTCACGATGTATTACGGATTTGAAAGATATTAAGAAGAAAGTAGTTGAACTTTTTTGGGAATTCGATCAGAGGTTCAAGACCCTAACAGGCCGGTTCACTTTTCAGATTCCAGATGAACAGAACAAAGAATGATTAATTGTTTCCCTCTTACCACACATCAGAGTTCCTCTGATGCAACGAAAGATTTCTTCGCAGGCTAAGGCGCTGGAGATCACCATGAAGATAGAATCAGCCCCTATGGGAGAATCCAATTCAAGTATGAGTTAAATCTTGAGTCAGCTAACTAGTTTGTCTCTACAGGTCAAAGATATGAAGAAAGACAAGGGAAAAAATAAAAGAGAAGACATTTGGTGTTTCAGATGCAGATCATAAGACCATGACAAGGAACATTGTCCCATTTTCCATGAATACTTGGCCTTTGGAGCTCTGAGCCCCTTGAAACAAGTTACCCTACCCTGGTGAGAGGTATGCAGAAAGAGACATCACCCTGGTAAGTGCTACTACATGAAAAAATATGTTCATACACCCACAAATTTGTATTGCACATTATGTAAGTCTGTGGGACATGATGATAGGGATTGTAGGGCTTATGACCTCATGTATGAAAGGTCAAGGGATATATACAAGATTCAAAGCGAAGTACAGCAAGAAGGAAACACTACGCAGTATAACTCCTTTGGGAGAGGAAAATTCAACCCTTGTGGTGGATTTCAAGGAAGAGTAAGAGGAGGAGGTATGGGTCGAGGTCGAGGATGGATAATCTGCTATAACTGCGCACAGCCTGGACACTTGGAAAGGGACTATCAGAACCCTTGTACGAATTTCATCTATTGCAACTCTTTCAAGCATGTTATCGAGGAATGTCCAGCATTGTTGGCTAAACTTCAAGAAAAATGAGGACCTTAGTAGAACCCGTAGCTACAATTGATCAAAGAAGAACCTTGCGGAGAAGACCCTAGAGTTGTTTTTATCACTCAAGGAAGCACTGTTACAGGAGAATACAAAATGATCCAAGGAAAAACTACAGAAGAATCATGAGTCAGGAAAGCTACAAAGAAGACACAAACTTTTGATGCAAAGAAAGAAAAACATATATTCGAGGAGGCAAGAAGAGAATTCAGGGGAGACCAAGGCTCTTCATCAAAGACACGACCAGAAGTAAGAGAATGTGGAATGCCTCTAGCATTTGATCAGTCTACTTCGCCTGGAGATGGAAAAGAAGCAAGTAAACTTATCAGTTTCTTGTATACGTTTATAGACCTGATTAAAGATGAGAAAGCTATACAAGAACTGGAAAATTTGGTCAGACGGTATGAGATAGGAAGGTTATATCCTTTACTGAATAAAGAAGTACATCAATTATCCAATAAGAGAAGAATGAATAAGGAACTACACTTGAATGCTCAGATTGGAGAATATGATATAGACTATGTGGTCCTCAACTTGGGGTCGAAGGTCAATGTCATCACAAAGCATACCTAGGAACTGATGGGAAAACCTAAGTTGATCTATTCCCGTAGCAGGCTTAGGATGGCTAATCAATAAGCAGTAAGCCCCTTTGGAATATTGGAACATGTCCCTGTGGACATCGATGGAGTGAGGACATTTGCATATTTTGAGGTAATTGAGACAATTGATGATAGTTGTCCTTACCCTGCGCTGTTAGGAATTGATTGGGATTTCAATAAATCCACTATGATGTTTAAAGGAGATGGCCTTAGGGTCATTGCACCTTTAGATCTAGATGAAGGCCAGTGATACACAGATCCCATCAGAGAAGAAGACTGCCCATATGAACTAGAAAACATATACAAACTCACCACCAGACATCAAGATTACATTAATCCTATAGCTGATGGAAACCTAAGTTGGCGAAGTGACAATGCATGTTCATCAGATTTAGAAGAAGCACTGGAAAAATGACAGAACAAAATGTACGAAGTATCTACAAAGAGATGCGCTAGACTAACTAGAGAAGTTCATTGGATCGGCACAACAGTAAGTAACTTACCCACCTTTGATGGTCTGAATCCTTTAGAAGCTTTCTTATCGGACTTTGAATAAAGTGTACCAATGCAACAAATATTATTGGCAATGGATGAGGCCCTGAAAGCCACACCAGCAAGATGGTGGAGGACACACAAAAACAACATTACAGACTAGGTACAATGTCATACTTTGATGACAGTGCAGTTCTCAGCACAAGTAGAAGGCTACAAAGTTAGGTACACAAGTTGAAGCTTCCCATAATACCATGTGTGAAGCAGCGAAGAATCTTGGTCCAATATCCCTCAAGATCAGTGGGTGCACAAATTCATTAACACACTAGACACCACCCCTATCAACGATTACCTCCAAGCAGAGATGCGCCTCATCACTACAAATTGGGAAGGTATGACTCGAAACATTGTCACTACCTTTTTATTCAAAATTCGATATCCTACAGTAGATCAAGCATTACATATTGTAACACAGAAAGTGTTTGAGGAGGTCTCTAGCCTCCCTTTGGAGCAAGAAGAGGACGAATGGACTGCGCCTCTCCGGAAACTACAAGGTTGTTACAACATCAATGTTGATCATGACGATGATCCTAGGAAGGTGAAAATCACCGAAACAGAAGACCAAAGAGACATGGAAGGACCAGGAGTTGTGTTACCATTCATTGGATAGCCGATCAAGATCAAGAAAGTCAATATTGGAATAGAGCAAACACTGAAGCTTGCAATTGTTGGAGATTATTGGGATGCTACCACTATTGACAAGATTACAGAATTACTGCATGAATATCAGGATTTGTTTCCAACTAAGTTCACTAATATGAAGGGAATTAAAGGGCCTATGGGAGAAATGAGGATTCCTTTGAAGCTAGATAAAATACCAGTCAAACAGAGACCCTATAGATTAAACCCTAAATATAAGGAGAAAGTGAAAATTGAGCTCGACAGAATGCTGGAAGCAGGAATTATAGAACCTGTCGAAGAATCAGAATGGATTATCCCTATGGTGGTACAAGACAAGAAGATGGGAGAGATCAGGATATGCGTAGATATCAGGAAGATGAATGATGAATGTTTGCATGACCCCTTCCCTACGCCATTCACTGACGAAGTGTTAGATAATGTAGGATGTCAAGAAGTTTATTCTTTACAGATGGATTTTCAGGATACCGTTAGATCCAGATTGCCAAGGAAGATCACCATAAGACCACCTTTGTCATAGTATGGGGATCCTACCAGTATACAGTGATGTCGTTTGGATTGAAGAATTCCCCAGCCATCTTTTCCAGGGTGGTAGTCGAAGCATTCAAGGAGTTTCTACATAAATTTATAGAAGGATACTTTGATGATTGGATTGTTTTTAGTTTACTGAAGAATCATATTGAATGTCTAAGGCTAATGTTGGACAAATACAGGCAGTGTCAGATTGCCTTGAATCTGAATAAATGCATCTTATTTTCACCATTTGGAGTGTTGTTAGGTCATATTGTATGCAAGTAGGGATTGCTAGTAGATCAATCTAAAATTGCCATCATAGATGATCTACCCCCTCCTACTTCAGTCAAACAGTTGTGCAATGTGTTGGGACACATAGGATATTACAGGAAGTTCATTAAAGGCTATGCCTAGATTACAGCACCCATGGAGAATCTTTTGAAGAAGGATTGTTAATTTCACTGGACAGAAGAATGCCAGCAGAGATTTGACACACTGAAAAAGAAAATGGTTACTGCGCCTATTCTGGTTTTCCTAGATTGGAGTAAGGAGTTTCATGTGCATGTCGATGCATATTCTATTGCACTAGGAGTTGTGTTAGCACAACCAAGAACAGGAGACATCGACCACCCGTTGGCCTTTGCTAGCGGGAAGATATCAACAGCCAAGATTAATTACACCACCACTGAAAGAGAAGGGTTAGCCATGGTGTATGCACTGCATAAGTTTCGCCACTACTTGTTGGGAGGACACTTTAAAATGTTTACTGATCACTCTGCATTGAAATACCTAGTCAACAAGCCAGTGTTGGGGGGAAGAATATGCACATGGCTTATGCTATTTCAGGAATATGACTTTGAGATCGTCATTAAGCCATGGAGAATGAACAAAGGTCTTGACCACTTGTCGAGGTTGGAACATGGAGAAGAACCAACTAGTTTGGAGGATACACTATCGGATGCACAGTTTCTAGCCATTATAAGGATTGAAGATCACTTCACAGAAATAGTCCAGTTCTTGTCAATAGGACTGGCACCGAGTGAATATACAATTCCCTAGAAGAAACGGTTAGTAGTGTGCACAACAGACTTTTCGCTTATAGTGGGACAGCTATACAAGATGGGACCTCATGAGATACTGAGGTGTTTCATGGAAGTAGAGTGACCGTTGATCATCGTTGAAGCTCATGAAGGCATCCCGAGAGGACATTACACAGGGAAAGCAAAAGCGCAGAAGGTTCTTAGAGCTGGCCTTTGGTGGCCTACCCTACACAGAGATGCTAAGGACTATCACAGAGCCTGTGATGTATGCCAAAGAGTTGGGAAACCGTCCAGAAGATATGAAATGCCATTAGCACCACAGATGACCCTAAAATCATTTGAGAAATGGGCCATTGAATTCGTAGGACCTATAAACCCACCAGGAAAGCACATAGGAGAAAGGTACATAATCACTATGACAGAGTACTTGACCAGATGGGTCGAAGCAAGAGAAGTTAAGGACTGTAGTGCAACTATAGTTATGCGCTTCATATTTGATGACATCATAACCAGGTTTGGATGTCCAAAGATCCTTATGAGTGATCAAGGCACACATTTTATCAACAAGACCATTGAAGCCCTGACAGAGGAATTTCCAATCCATCATCAGAAGAGCACACCTTACCGTCCACAAGAAAATGGGACAGTTGAAGCATTCAAAAAGATCTTGGAGACAACACTGACGAAGATTTGCAGTGTGAAAAGGGATGACTAGGATTTAAGAGTACCATCAGTACTATGGGCCTATAGAACAATGTGCAAGAAGCTAACAATGCAGACCCCTTAATTTTTTTTTGGCCTCGAAGTTGTTGTCCCAATCGAATATTTGGTACCAAGCCTAAGAATTTATGCCTTTACAGAAATGGATGATGTTGGCATTGTTCAAGAGAGGCTTGCATGGTTGGTTGAACTTGAAGAAGACAGATTCATTGCAAAATTCCATCAGCAGGTCCAGAAAGAAAGAGAGAAGGCCTACCATGACAGGATATAAAGAAGTAGGCATTTAAGTGGCCTACCAATGTTGCTCTACATATTCGTCCCCTTTACCTCAAAATTTTGGGTATCGGGCGATCAATTCTCCCATATTTCCATCCATTGCGGGTCTCACTGCTCCTATTAGAATGAAACCTAACAATTCTAGCTATGAGATGCCTAGGGATCCCAATATCCTCCCATCGTTTACACTTACAGGTTGATTCTGAATAACTGGATGTGATGGAATAGAACTAGCATAAGTAGGTGGTGCATAATTTACCATGGGTATAGATGACACCTGGGGGACGGGTGATTTGAGGTTGGTTCTGTTATCACTCTGTAATTTGCTCAAGGTTGTGGAGGCAGTCACAGAGGCAACATCAAAACCGCTTCGAGACTCGTATCTAGCCCTCCAAGACTCAAAGAGGGATCTCTTTGTTTGATATAGATTTGTTTGAAGATGGATATTAGGCTAGCTATGCAGAACATGATTTGTTTTAAAGTTTCTGGTTGAGACAGCAAAGGGTCATTGGGAAAAATGGAGTCAAAGATAAAAGATGATTAAATTGAATAAATAATATTGACATATGTAGCCAAGCAAGACAGTCATATCAGTGGATTCTTATAATTTGTGAGGTGGAGAGAGGAAAAGATCAGGGGTCATTACAAATGCAGAGCAGAGCTTATCTGAATTATTGTAACATCCCGCTCTGGCGCACTGAGAAAACTTATTATTTGAGGACACTTGCTCGCGAGTGATCTGGACTTTTTATGATGTTAGACCATTTATACTTGATTATGATGCGATTGACAGATGACATGATGTGTTACTATTTGATGTCGACAGATGCTATTGACTCAGTTTTATTGAGTGTGCAGGGTTTTTGACCTTGAGGATGCAGAGGCATCGGTAGAATCCCCTTGAACTCCGGACTGAGTCAGGGAGTGTGCTTTTGGGTTGATATGTTTACTATGATGTTTCATTTGATTTGATGATTTGATGTTGACATTTCTGACATGATTGTTGATGATGTAGGCTGACGATAGCTTGTCGACCAGACTCACATATGGAGTAAAGGGGTCACACACGATTTGTAGAGAGGTTGAGGGAGAGGGGTGGACAGCAGCCCTGCCATTGCCTGCTAGCACTCCCACCGTGGCCCGAACTGTAGGTTAACGATTACATAGTTCGAGAGGATCCACGATGCCATGAGGGCATACTGCGACAGTCACTCACGATGATTCTAAGGGGCGTGCAATAAGGCGGGGGCCTTATTCCTTAGAACCCTTAGTCTCCCACAAGTTCACCTGGTGGAGTATTGACTCCAGGGGTTATAGATGTATATCAATCAATCCAGTTGGCGAGTGGCACCCTTGGAGCATGTGGTTCATCTTGAAGGGCACGTCGCACAAAAGAAACTCAGTTGGCGAGTGGCACCCTTGGAGCACGTGGTGCATCCTGAAGAGCACGTCGCACAAAAGAAATTCAAGAGGCGAGTGGCACCCTTGGAGCACGTAGTGCGTCCTGAAGGGTACGTCGCAATAATGTGGAGAAAGGAGTCATCCTAAATAGCCCTAAGACCTCAACACCTGAATAAATCCTTAAAACAATCCCCCTAACCTGGCATCGCTAGTTCAGAATTTGAGCCCTATGTAAAAAAA
>ML788213.1:110418-162091 GCA_009831015.1 Picea engelmannii | reverse complement strand
ATCCTGAAGGGCATGTCGCACAAAAGAAACTCAGTTGGTGAGTGGCACCCTTGGAGCACGTGGTGCATCCTGAAGGGCACGTCGCACAAAAGAAATTCAAGAGGCGAGTGGCACCCTTGGAGAACGTGGTGCATCCTGAAGGGCACTTCGCAATAATGTGGAGAAAGGAGTCAGCCTAAATATACCTAAGACCTCAACACCTGAATAAATCCTTAAAACAATCCCCCTAACCTAGCGTCTCTAGTTCATAATTTGAGCCCTATGTAAAAAAAAAAAAAAAAACATAATTCAAGAGTATACATTAAATATTCATTACCCCTATGATGATTTGCAACCTCCACCTAATCCGAGGAGTTTCCTTCCTTAATTAAATACAAAAAAAAAAATCCTCCGTTAATTGAATTCATAAAGTATTTCCTTACTTAATTGCGTACATAAAGCCTTTCCTCATTCCAGGTAATAAGCTTGATAATTTGTCTTTTTAGGAAGGTACTACTACTTCGCCCTAACATAATAATCAAAACTTAACCATCTCCTAATAACAACGCCATTATATTCTATCTCACAACAGCTCTGCAATTCAAATAACATTAGAATTTCATTTCCTACTAGCTAAGCATTAACAATACAAGTGCTAATAATAAAATTGAACAAAAAAAAACCCACTTAAGCTAATGTGAGTCTTCATAAAGGGTGTAGGGTAAAATAAAGAGATTTAATAAATTAATTCAATTAGGGGGTTGTAAATTTGAAAAGAGGAAATTAATTAGTTAACTAAAGGGAGTTTAAAAGAAAATATATATATACTATGAATTTTTTTTAAAAAAGGGAATAACAATATGAAAATATGCTTAGGCGCATTTACCTTTTGAGTTTTCAAAAAAAAGAAATAAAAATAAATAAATAAAAGGGGGGAAAAACTTAAAAGAAAGGGGATTTAGGGTTTTTGGGGAAAACCTAATGGGGGGAGGTCAAAAAAAAAGAAGGATAAAAGAAAGAAGATGGGGGAAAAGAAGGGGATCTGCTATGGAGTATTGTTATGCTGCCAAAATGACAAATGGGACTGATTGCTTGTAGGAGTTGGGGATTTCTCAGTTGACTTGAGTGGTAGCTCAGCCTTGGAGGCGAGCTGGGAAGCTAGGTTACTGTCTGGATTGTGTGTGGCCCCTTTGCGGCTCGGGGGGCTAAGGGGGAAGGAGAGTACCCCTAGCGTTTGGCTGGGAGGTACCAGTGAGTTCTACGATTGGCAAGCGGGAGCATCAAGGAGTACGCGGACACCATCCGGAGCGGGCGAACAGGCCAAGGTATGTTTTTATTTTTCGTGGAATGATAGTCTCTGGTTGCGTCTGAAAAATTTAGATGGCTGTGTTTATATTTTGGATGAATGCCTTCAGTTTTGTGATAAGTATTAGATGGAATGGCTGCAATGAACCATAGGAATCAACCCATCTTATGCTGTAAAAAAAAAAAAGGAGCAGGGCAGTTTATGGTTCTTCGTTTGGCACAGTTTAGGGTTTCTCTTTCCATATGCTGGGCGTTTTTCCTTTTTACTGTGGTCGTTTTCACAGTGGGTTCTCCTTATACCTGTTGGGCGCTTTTATATATCTAGTGGCAGTCTTTTTACTGTGGGTTTCTCCTTTCATATTGAAAAACCATGTCTTCACTGCACTATTCGAGTTGGAATTTGGTATTAAAAGAATCAAATTAATGTAATGAAAGGCTGGCATATTCCTGAGGCGAGATAGAATTCAACGTATCTCGTGGCGTGTTTGGTTCCAATCTGATTTAGTACCAATATTATTAGAGTACTCGAGAAGTTAGATTATAAAGAAAAATTAATCTAAGGTCACTACGAGAATTTCCCACGTATTTTAGTAATACCATCTTTATCGACGGGCAAATTAATCAATAGAAAACTCTTTCAGGAAATTATGGGGATATATTCTGAAGTGATCGTTGGGTCTCGATGCTCGTCTAGTGTGTTACACGCAAGGGCGTTTATATATATATATATATATATATATATATATAATGGCAGTTTGTTTTTTTCTGTGGGTTTCCCTTTTTATTTACTGGGTGCATTGAATTTTTAATGGGCATTTCAAAGCTACAGGGTGCGTAGAAATTTTGGTGGGCCTTTTGTTTATGGGTGTTTTTAACTTTTACTGTGGGTTTTTACACTTTGTTGTTGGCGAATTTCTCCAATACTGGGGCGTTTTTCTTAGTTACCGTGGAACCTTCATTTTTGGGGCTCTTCTTTTTACCAGTTACTGTCACTCGTTATAAATTACAGTGCGTTTATTTATTTTATGAATTGTTGTGTGGGTTTAATGCATTTGTAAGTGACTGTGTGCGTTGTATTACCGAGGGGGCCTCTCTCCACTACCGGGGGCATTTCATCGGGTGGGCATTTTATTTACAGTTTAAATAAAAAAACTGGTAGATTCCCTTAACAATGGCGTATTGGGGGTATTGCATATCTCAGAAAAATTTAACTTACATAGAAACTGCGTCATAGTTCCATATCTCAGCTAAATGTTAATCAATTGATTAACATTTCATATCTGCGCAATAGTTTCATATCTCCGAATAAATTAGGGTTTAACAATTAATATTACTTTTCAATATTCAGAATATTTTTGTTGTTCATAATAAATTAGGGTTCAAACCTAAAATCCGTTAGGGTTCAATAAACAGCCACAACGTGGCACTGGTTTAATATTAATCAACCTTTTAATAATTTAACCTGAAAGTTGGGTTGGGGTTTAATATTCCAGTTGGACAATCATTTCGGTTATAGCCTATCAGCGTTCCTCAACCACAAAACCTTTGTGGTCGTGCTAGTTTAATTTATTATGGCTTTTCGTTTTACCATTATTGTTTCTTTTATCATACCGTAGGAATGGCAGTAAATGGTGTTAAATGTCTCGTTTGCTCAAATGATCTAATACCCCGTTGGCTTATAATTAATTGCCAGATTGTAATGTTATTAATGCCTGATGGTAATGTTATTAAAGTTAGTCAAGATTGTTGTTTTTTCCATCGAATATAGGGCTAGCTGGAGAGGGGAAATAAGATATAAAATGCGATATAAAAAGGGTAATATTAAGACAAAGTATTGTTATTACTTCTGGAGAGTATGGCTGAAATGTGAATTCTTGTTATTTTAAATGGCAATTCAAAATGATAGCTTTTATTAATTATCCTTTCCTTTTCTTCTACTTTATTCTAGACCCCCCCCCAAGTGTTAAGTTTCGGATGGCAAGGGGGGTTTCATAATTATTTGTATCGGTTGATTTGTTTTTATTTGTGATGTGTGTGTGAAGTGAAGTTACGGGTGGGGTGCGTAGAAACTTAGGATTTAATTTGTTATTTAATTTGTTTATTAATGTTTGATTTTATATATTTATGTGTTTGTTTTAATATTTGTTTTGTTACTTAGGATAATTGGTATTATATTTTTAATTGTTTTTAATGTGTGATTTATAAAGCACTAACCTAAGTATTAACAACTAACTTAATAATTAATCATTAATAAGACTAACCTAGTTTAACTATACTAAACCAATTGATTTTTCTTTTAACCTAAGTTTTTTTATTCGGATGAGTGGCACGCGAGCCATACTCAATGGGTCGAAAAGACAAGGGAGTGAGGGAACAACGGAGAATGAAGGGTGCAGCAGGGTGATGGAGGATTGGGTGAAATGGATGGAGGGAAAAAAAGGGGTCAGCCAAGCCAGAAGTCTTTGTCACGGGGGAAATGCCAAATCAACAGTCAAAGAATCGAGTTACCTATAATTATAGGACCCCAACATAGGCTCCACCTGGGGATGGTAGCTCTTTCAGGAGGTGTCAAGAACCACTGAGCTCTGAACATGTAGACCGGTGCTTTATTCACTGGGTTGATCCCAAAATATTTCTGCAACCTGTACCTGTTTTGATCTTTCCACTGAAACCAAGCCAAAATTAACACTTCTGAAAAAGAGATGCTCAAAATGTTGAGCTTATTCACATTCTCCTACCTACCCTATACTATTGAAAATCATGCTAAATCAAATAATACAAAAATGCCAATGAATCCAATCAAGTAGTTGTTGAGACCAGAGGATTGTTTGACTACTCGTTAGCACAATAAAAAGGGCAGCTTGACCTTTTGCCCATAGACTCAAAACTACAAAGTGTAAAGGCCACTACTAAAAACATGATTGATATTTACCACAGAGACCTCGACAATCTTGAAGAACAAAAGTAATGCCAGAGATCGATTGAGGCTCTGCAGTGAAAAATTTCTCCATATAGGTAGCTATAGGATCAAGGTAGAAATGACATGTTCCTTGATTTTTGGATTCAGCAAGGTGAGCAACATGCTCTGGCACTGTATCTATGCTATTTGCATCCTCATGCGTTTCCTGACATGGATGCAACTTTTATGATGGGTTCTGAAATGATGCTTCTGTTGAACACACCCATGTAGCTGACTGTATGATCATATCCATATCATAACTATTTTTGAAATCATTGGGGGTAAATGAAAACTGACTTCGAAAACACACAGTATCCATAATATCAGCTATAGGGTCATAAAATGTTTTAGATAATGGTGGCATTGGCTCTACTAGTGCTTCATGGCTTACACTGTGACTTTCAACTAGAATCTGACAAAGATTTCCCCTCAAAATTTGAAATGAATTAAAGCACAAAGGCAATGAATCAAGATGAACCAACTCATCACATGTTTCAGGATTTAATCTTTCATCTGGAATTTGAAAATCAAAGTAAGTCAAGGGCTGCAATTCAGGGTTTATAACAGCCTCCACATCAGCAATGACATCTTCACCTAGTTGATCAGAACTTTCTCCCTCTCTACTATTGACAACTTGCTTACAATTTCCTCTCAAAAATTGAAAAGAAGAGAAACATAAGGGCAAAGATTTTTCCCTTTCTTTGAACGTTTCTGCATATTCCTCATTGCTGTCATGATTGTTGTGCAAAGGTTGATTTTCATATCTAAGCTATAACTAATCTTCCTCCTGCCAATGACGTGTTGTTGGTTTCTTTGAACAATCAACATCTATTTCAGCCTCATGATCATCATCATACTGATCGCACTTGGGTAGATTATGCCAGTAAGAAAATTCATCAAACATGCACATCATATCAATTGATGGCTCTTCAACAAGATGAGTCGGAACTTCATCTTCGACTATATTGTGAATTGAATACATGAAAGAATCATAATCCAAACCATGGCACCAAGGGTGAGCTGCAAAATGTTTGGGAACTGTGACCTTTTCTTTCTCTGAAATCAATGGAACATGATGTCTCTGGACAACAAGCTCATCTTTCCTGCTAATCTTTTGCATCATCTCTTCCATGGCGTTGGCCACAATTTCCAGTTTAGCTTCTGATGACTTCAGCTGCTCCTTTTCTTTGTTATTTACCTTTGACCTTTTGATCAACAAGTTGGCCTCCACATCAACTGCAATGTTCTACATTTCTTCGAGAGTTGCAGTGTTCCTTTCTCTTAATTGGAATGACATCTCAGGATCGAAGGCATCTGGGAAATGAAAATGAGTTGATCCTGGGGGTGGTCTTATATCAGCAAGCATTGCATGATATATCTTATTGAACCTTGTTGAAAACTGAGGTACTGTCTCCATTGGATGCCTTTTCAAATGATCATATTCTTCTAGGATGAGAAAGACATATCTCATGATCACCCATCGATCTAGGAAAACTTTAACAAACTGATGGAAATTGTTAATGCTTGCATTTGGGATATTTTTAAGCCAATTTTTAACTTTGCCTTGCAAAGACAAGGTAAACATCCTGATATAGACATCATCATCTTCAACCTCATAAAGGTCAAGGAAATCTTCAAGACTTTGAATATGCTTTTCAGCAGTGATCTTCACATCTTCTCCATCAAACCTGGGCAGATTATTCATGCAATTGATAGGGAGGTCATGGAGAATAGGAGGAAAATCTAGAGGTTTGTATGTGTTTGGGATTTTCTTAGGTATAGGAGGTAAAGCAAGGGGCTTATAACAGGCTAGAATTTTGACCTGTGAATCTGGAATTTTCACATATGTATCAGATATCTTTACATATGTAGGAAACAAAGCAGGAGGCTTATGTCTATCAAGGCTTCCTATAGGTGTAGGAGTGGGTACCAGAGCTATGGGAATGGGCTCAATCCTTTGAGTTTCTTCAGGTTGAAAATGATTATCCTGAACTTCAACAATATACTCTGGACCAGAATCATGATAAGAGAGAAAGTAATTGCAAATGAAACCAATAATATCATGAATACAATTTGAGCTTAAGTACCTAGTCTTTCTAGGCTACTTGGTCATGCTTCGAGCTCTTCCTCCAGTGGAGCCTTTGAGTCGGCACTGTCTAGAGTTGATTGGAGTCACCAGGTGAAATATTTTAGCCTTCTTGTGTATGGTCATTGTCCACCATCAGTGATCAGATCTGGAGCTTGAAGTGTACTACTGGGGAAAATATCCCCAGTACGGTCGCCATTCTTCTATCACTCTGTAATTTTCCCAAGGTTGTGGAGGAAGTCACAGAGGCAACATCAAAACCACTTCGAGTCTCAGATCTAGTCATCCAAGACTCAGAGAGGGATCTCTCTGTTTGATATAGATTTGTTTGAAAACGGATATTAGGCTAGCTATGCAAAACAGGATTTGTTTTAAAGTTTATGGTTGAGACAACAAAGGGTCATTGGGAAAAATGGAGTCAAAGATAAAATACAATTAAAATGAATAAATAATAGTGACATATGTAGCCAAGCAAGACAAGCATATCAGTGGATTCTTATAATTTGTGAGGTGGAGAGAGGAAAATATCAGGGGTCATTCCAAATGCAGAGTAGAGCTTATCTGAATTATGCATTCATTCTTCAGAAGAAAACAAAAACATTGTCTTTAAGACAGATCAAGGTGCCCATGAAAAATCCTGAACATAATCTTCTTATAAGGAATTAGAATAGAAAAACAATATGAAAAAGAAAGGAATAACAATTTACACCAGAGAAAACTTCACCACAAAAAATGACACAGGAATCTGGAAAGATAGTGCCTCTACATTTATTCATAAAGGTCATTTACAGGTTTTAAAACATTTTATAGTGGACAGGAATATATCCATGTCATCTCACTTCCATTCTAACCTCATTCACCTTGAAATCATAGGCTTTATAGCCTTTACATCAAAAACAGAGATCCTATTAAACAAGAACTGAAATACTAAAAATAGTACAATATCAAACAGTTTCCACAAAAATAGGATCGGATCTGATATTAAGGGGCCAAAACCCTATCAACAATGTCACTTTTGAATTACTTCTTTGACAGCTGGGCAATCTTGGCCAAAAATAGAAAAAATCCCTAAAAATATTGAATTGTCCGCCATGAAAAACTTCTCGAATTTCTGAGAAAAAGGGGTCTACTCAAACATCTATTTCTCTTTAATTATGACACCTGGGAAAAAACTGAAGGATTTTATTGTATATGGGCATGTTATGGAAAAACATCTCCTTCGGTTTCGTTAAATTCGCCTCTAAATCACCAAAACACCTCCCGCAAAATCAGGACTGCAACAAGAAAATGAAAAACTGAAAAAATGAGCCTTGAAGAAAGCTTCGATTCTCCCTTCTCATGGCACCTGTGAAAAACCTGAGAGAGGTTTTTGTTCTTTATCCTGTTATGGAGAAAAACCTCTCTCTATTTTTCCAAATTCGTTTTTTTTTCCCGTAATGTGCTTCGGAATAAAACTGGTTGAAAATGCTGCGAAAGTGGTTTGTTCAGGGAAGGGTGGTATTCCGGACCCCCCCTAAGGTGGTAAGTGGTTTTAGGGAGGGGGGGGTCTGCTGGATTGTGGAGATGCCACGTGTCTGGGGAGTGATTTTATAAACTACTTTATTCTGGACCCACCCCCCCCCCCAAGCGTTAAGTTTCAGATGGCAAGGGGGGATCCAGAATTATTTATATCCATTGATTTGTTTTTATTTGTGATGTGTGCATGAAGTGAAGTTACGGGTGGGGTGGATAGAAACTTAGGATTTACTTTGTTTTTTAATTTTTTTATTAATGTTTGATTTTATTTATCTATGTGTTTGTTTTAATATTTGTTTTATTACTTAGGATAATTGGTATTATATTTTTAATTGTTTTTAATGTGTGATTTATAAAACACTAACCTAAGTATTAACAACTAACTTAATAATTAATCATTAATCAATTAATTAATAATTAATCATTAATAAGACTAACCTAGTTTAACTATACTAAACCAATTGATTTTTCTTTTAACCTAAGTTTGTTTATTTGGATGAGTGGCGAGCAAGGTGTACTCAATGGGTCGAAAAGACAAGGGAGTGAGGGCGCAACGGAGGATGAAGGGTGCAACAGGGTGATGGAGGATGGGGCGAAATGTATGGAGGGGAAAAAAGGGGTCAACCAAGCTAGAATTATTCATCACGGGGGCAATGCCAAATCAGCAGTCAAAGAATCGAGTTACCTATAATTATAGGACCCCAACAGATTCCACTGACTTCTGGGCAGATTTCTTTGATCTGGGGAGTCTCGTTTTCATATTCTGGTGAAACCTTTTCAGCCTGATTCTCGATATTTCTTGATATCAGGACTGAATATTGTGTGTCTTTTGCAATATGTAGACCTTCTTCATCTTCTCTTGATTCTATGCCCTCTTCTTCTTTCCCTTCCATCTGGGGACTCCTTTCTCTCTGCACTTATCTCTGTTGTAATCTTAGACTGGCCAGTCTTTCTTACTTTCTTACCTTCCGCAACTCTTCCTTTTTTCTTTCATATCTTCCTTTTGATATGATTTATTTCCGCAACACCTAGGACTGCTTCGATGCTTTCATTACCTTTCCACACCACCACTTCTCAACAATGGCGACTCTCCTTAAGGCTCGCTCATTTCTTGCATTCATTTCTTGATCTTATGATCCATATTTTATTAGAAAAATGAAATGAATACAGATTATTATTAAAATATGCTTAACATAGAATAACAAAAATACAGTAAAATTGGTTTCTATTCAATAAGGAAATAAGTTGAAACTGTAAAATGCAGTAGAAAACAAGCTTGCTAGAATGGTGGTGTCTTATCTATGAAAAGAGATGTAACAGTTGCGCTCATTTGCAAGAAGATGAGTACAATGAGGCTCTGAAGGCCTTTTTACAATAAACAGGAATTTCAAAACCCTAGACATCCAAAAACCTAACCCTAGGAGATGAAGCGCCAAAAGTCATGTGGACCCCGTTGGGGTAAGTTAGTACATCAACTTCCCGGGGTCGTAACTTTTGCATACGATCTATGTTTTAGGCGCATGATAGCCCGTTGGAAAGGTATATCCAAGGAATACACATGTTTCCATCAGACTATGACTTTGCTTATTATTTGATTACGGTGAGCCCTAAAAATCTTGTTTAGGGCCTCAAAACAGCCTCGGAAGTCAGGGACCCGAAAACTAGGAAAAAACTTCCAAAGTGGAAAATTGCCAAAATGAGTGAGTTGGAATAGGTGCGAGGCCACCAAAATCCATATGGATCAATCCTCCCCCCTTAGGAATAAATGGTCTCCATTGCATTGAATGCAAAGAAATTTCTATTGAATTTTTCCCTGGGTGAGCCACTTGTCTTGGTGCAGGAATTGCCCTGCTTTGACAACTCGATAAAGTTGGATCCTTTGTTGGCGAGTGCCCTTGACTTGTATGTCCACAATCTGATCATAGGATTCATCTTGTATGCATTCAGGGTTAATATATGTTTGTGTCAATTGTTTTGTTATCTCTAAGGTGTCCAATAATGGTGGGAAATAAGGCCGAAGGAGATCCATGTTGAACACTGGATGCAGGCCAAGGAAAGGAGGAATGTTGATCTCAAAATCATTATAACCCATAGCCTTGGTGATGGTGTACGACCCATAATGGAGTGGAAGAAGCTTTTGATGGGGCCCTGTAGACGTTCTTTCTGCAAGTGCAACCAAACTTTGTCGCCCACCTGAAACTTATGTGGCACCCAGTGTTGATCATGGCATTATTTGTACTTGTCATTGGACTTTTGTAGGATATCCTGAACTTGTTGGAGGATGTGTTGGATCCACTCAATGAATCGGGTGGCTTTTTCAGCTTCAGTTGGAGCAAGAGATGAGTCGGTCGAGGTGACTTCAAGGGGTAGTGCAACATCTATGGGACCCAACGGTTGGAATCCCAACCCCACCTAAAAGGGGTTGTGGTTGGTTGAGCTACGCATGGCTCAGTTGTAGCTATGCTAAACATAGGGAAGACTCTCATCCCATGTGCGATGGTGCTTGGAATTATACATGTGTAGGATATGCACGATCATTCGATTTACGACCTTCGTTTGGCCATCTGTCTGGGGGTGGAAGGTCGTGGATTTGGTGATCTTGGTGTCCAACAGTGACTAGAGGATCAACAAGAATTTTTTGAGAAATAAATTGTCTTGATCTGAGACAATGGTTTGTGGGATTCAAAACTGTACCCAGACTCATTCCAAGAAGATCTTGGCAATGGCCTTTGTTGTGATGCTCTTCTTGCAGGTGACCAGAATCGCCATCTTAGAAAAGCGATCAACAACCACAAAAACATAGTCATTTCCCCGCTTGGTGGATTGGAGGCTCGACATGTAGTCCATTGATATGGATTCCCATGACATGCCAGGAGTAGGAAGAGGGATGTAAAGTCCTTGTTTCTTAGTGGTCGATTTGAAAATAGCACAGGCAATGCAGGACCCGATATGCTTGTTGACATCCTGTCAAAGTTTTGGCCAGTAAAAATGTTTCTTCAACATTGCCAATGTCTTTTCGATGTCGAAGTGTCCTACCACCGGACTGTATTGGGCTTCCCAGATCAAATTCCCTCACTCGCTTTATGGAGTGAAGATATGGCCCAGACGGCACAATAACCCGTCATGAAGATGGAAATTAGCAACAACTGTGTTTGTGCCCAACATTTGGTAGTTGGTGGTGAAGTTTGGGTCTATCTCATAGATTTGGGGCCATTTAGAGTTCTTGTGGTCGTAAGAGTCTAGCACCATGTTGATTTCCATGATTGGTGGTCTACTGAGGAAACCAGCAACGCGGTTGGTGCTTCATGTTTTATACTTGATGTTGAGGTGGAATTGTTGCAAGTATGTGGACCGCTTCTGATGGAGGTTATTCTTCAATTTTCCTTGTGTCTACCTAAACTGCAGTGGCTTATGATCAGTGTGGATGATTGTCTCCTTCCCAAGAATGTAATGTCTCCACTGGTGGAAGGCTTGCACAATGGAGTACATTTCTTTGTCGTAAGTAGGGTACTTATGGACAACATTTGATATTGTCTCACTATGATAGGCACACAGGGTGGTCATGTTGAGTGAGAACGATGCCCACAGCATAGTCTGAAGCATCTGTCTCGATCTCAAAGGGATGTTGCAGATCAGGTAATGAAAGTACTAGGGTTGAGCACAAGCACTACTTCAAATCATCGAACACTTATTGTTGGGACCGGCCCCACACAAATTTTTCCTTACCACCACCCCTAGTTACTTGGATGAGGTCCCATGCAATATGGGAGAATCCCAACACGAACCTGTGGTAGAAATTGGTAAGGCCTAAGAATATCTAAAGCTCAATATATGTAGTTGGGGCTAGCCAGTCACGGATGACTTGGATCTTGGCTAGATCCACATGTATGCCATGTTGATCAATGATGTATCCCAGGTAATGGACCTTGTCCATGTCGAAGGAGAATTTTTCCAAGTTGGCATATAGTGTGTGCTATCGTAGGGTGTGCAGAACCTATTGAATATGTTGTAATTGTTCTACCCAAGTCTTGTTGTAAATGAGGATGTCATCCAGATACACCACTACAAAATTATTAATCCTCGTGAAAGTGGTTGGAGAATTTGTTAAACCAAAGGGCATGACCAACCATTCAAAAAGACCTTCCTTTGACTTGAAGGCGATCTTCCATACATTTGTCTGTTATATCAGGAGCTGGTGGTAGCCAGACTTCATATCAATCTTACTGAAGTATTTGGCCCCCATGAGCTAATCAAGGAGGTTGTTAATTCGGTGAATTGGGTACCGGTTTCTAGTTGTGATTTTATTCAAATCTCGATAATCAATGCAGAGTCACTAGGTTCCATCTTTCTTCTGTACCAGCACAATTGGGCTCCCACAAGGCAATGCTCTGGGATAGATGTGACCCTTGTGGAGAAATTCTTAGATCTGTCGCTTTATCTTCTTATTCTCTAACAAAGAGCGGCAGTAGACTAACCCATTGGGAAACGGTGCGTCGGAGGTTAGATCATTGGAATTCTTGACCTGACAGTGCAGAGGTACCTCGGTAGGTGAGGAGAAGATATCCAAGTATTCTTCCACGACCTTATCCACTTGCTTATGTTGTGTGGACAGGTCGGTCACGGAGGCCCTGGATGTGGTTGCGATCTTTCTCTCATTCTGAGAGCGAATCATGAATAAGACAAACTTCCCCATATGAGAGATGATCTTCCTGCATTGCTTGGTAGAGATCAAGGAAATATAACTAGGTGGGATTGCCTTGAGTATCCTGTACAATTTCTTGTTCAAAGTAATAATAACATTGCGAGGCCTAGACTCATATACAACATGAAATTTCCATAAATACGGTTGGCCCAAAAAAACATTACAAACTTTGAGAGGGGAAACATCACACAATACCTCATCTTTGAAGGCCTTGATGCTATATGGTAAGTGGCATTGTTGGCTTACGCAGATATTTCTTCCTTGGTGGAGCCATCCGATGGTGTAAGGTTGTGGGTGTGGCATTGTCAGCATGGTGAGTAGCTTGACAACCTTTGTTGATATGAGGTTATTTTGGCTACTATTATCAACGATGAATTGCAGCGGGGTACCCTTCACCCACATCTGTGAATGAAAAAGGTGCTCGCCTTCCTCTGGCTCATTTGATTCACCAGGATAGAGCTTGGTGGTAGCAACGATAGCACTGGGTTCTCCGTTAATTATTTGTCTCCCCTTTCTGGTTCTGACTCAGAGTCAAAATCTGCATCTGATTCAGAGGCTTTCACCTTAGCCACTAGGGACTGCTTTGAGAAACAATCAGCAGTGTTATACTAGGGCTCTTATGGAAGTCGCACCACTTCCCAATATCTTTCTTTGTCTTTCTAGTGTCCTTATTTGCTTACGACTTGGACTGGTTGTCCCGAGGTTGTCCATATTTGCTCTGTCCTTTGTTCTACGAGTTGGGTCGCCCTTTCCTGGCTTTTTCTATGATGGGTTCCCAGGCCCAAATTGTCACTTCTTTTGTTTGAGCTTCCACTCAATTTTGATGGCATATCGGTAGGTCGCACCCAAGGATGAGATGTCCAGAAACTCCATTTCATCCTGGATGTATCTATAGAGATCGTCACGATACTTGATCACTAGATGTCGCTTAGAATATTTGATACCCAACTTGGTGCGCAAGGTATGGAAGATATTTGTGAACTTGGGCACTACTTGGTCTCTTTCGTGTCGCAGTGTGGTCCATTTTGTGTACAAGTCATCATAACTTCCAAAAGGGTAGTATATTTCCTTAATAGCATCTCTAAAGGACTCCCAAGTGACCAGCACTATAAATAATGAGGGTTCCTCTATTTACTTTTGCTCACAAAAAATTTCCCACCAATATTTGACATGGGGAACGACTTTGAGGAGCGCAAAAGTAATATTTTCTCTATTCGAGAAGTTATGGATAGAGAAATACCCTTCCAGTAGATTCAATCATTTCTCTAGATTCTACAACATCTGCGTCTATCTTACCTTCAAATTTAGGAATATCAAAGTTGATTTGTACCTTGAAGGGGGTGGTGCCTTCGTTTGAGGAAGATGCATCGCCTGTTGGTATCCCCCGAAGGATTTGTGCAAAACTATCCATCATCTTGTTCCTATATTGTGTGAGGGATTCCTCAAGCAACATTTTGAAAGGAACTTCTGTCCCGCCATCTTTATTTTTCTCCCACCATGAGAGGTCGCTTGGGGGTGTGAGAGCTTTTGTCCTCAAGAGAAACAAGCTCGAGACCCAATTATTTATACCCTAACCTCATTGGGGACATGCATTAAGAATGACAAGGATCAGACCGCTTTGATACCACTAATATGGATTTTATGAGCATAAAGAAATGAATACAGATTATTATTAAAAGATGCTTAACACAAAATAACAGATATATAGTAAAAGTGGTTTCTATTTAATAAGGAAATAAGTTGAAACTGTAAAATGTAGCGGAAAACAAGCTTGCTAGAATGGTGGTGGCTTATCTCTGAGAAGAGATGTGACGGTTGCGCTCATTCACAATAAGGTGAGTACAATGAGGCTATGAAGGCATTTTTACAATAAACAGGAATGTCAAAAACCCTAGACATCCAAAAACCTAACCCTAGGAGATGAAGCACCAAAATTAATGTGGGTCCCGTTATGGTAAGTTAGTACATCAACTTCCCGAGGTTGTAACTTTTGCATGCGATCTCTATTTTAGACGCACGATAGCCCATTGGAAAGGTCTATCCGAGGAATACACATGTCTTCATTAGACTTTGGCTCTGTCTATATTCTAACTATGGTGAGCCCTAAAAACGTTTTTTAGGGCCTTAAAACAGCCTCGAAAGTCAGGGACTCGAAAACTAGAAAAAACTACCAAACTGGAAACCTAGAAAATGAGCCAGTTGGAATAGGTGGGAGGCCATCGACATCCATCTGGATCATCTTCCCCCATCTATCAAAGTACCCTTTCCCCTTCTCAAGTCATGATAATACCCCAAAATCACCCTACCCCAAGCATAGGTGTTTAGGCTACCATCTCAGTCGAGGGGATAGTTATCATCCCCTCTTCCATCAAGAACACCTTGATCCATAGGGTAATTTCCCTCAATAGTCTCCCACATCGGCCTTTCTTGAAAATATCTTCCTCCCGTGAAAAATATTGACGATTCTCAGTTGTGAATTTAATGATGTATCCCTCCAGAGTCGTATTAACCCATAAATCGATTGCTCGCGTGATCTAGTGATCTAGTTGATGAAGTGTTTCGATATTATCTGTATCCCAAGTACACATCTTATTGACACATTCTTGGAATTCTAGAGCTTCTTGGAGCTGATCTATCCAATGAAACAGTTCTTCCATGAATTTTACCCAGAATATCTCATACTGGCCACTCGATCTTTCTAAATAAAAGACAAATTCTCTTGTAGCGTTCAAGATTTTACCTCACAACTTCACTTCCTTCCATACAAAGGCATCACAATTTCATTCCCACCATTGGTGAGAATCATATATATATATATATATATGGAAGCATTCTCCTCACAGGTTCCATTTTAAAACACAGTTCCCGACAATGGAACCATTTTGTTGGTGTGAAAGTGATCAGACCAGGGTCCTCTTATAGTTACCAACAAAAGGTACTTAAGTAGTCTAGAGTGTTGGCATTTTCATCTTCCGGAGGGGGAAGAACTATCACCCGAAGAGAAACCGAGATAAGAAAGAGAGGGAAGGGTAAGGAGAATACTTAGACATATCTCTGAGTTATGAAGATTCATATTAGTCTTGCGCAAGATCAATTAAACCCATTACAGATCTAAACATTCCCTAACCAAGAGAGAAGAAAAGAGAGTTACGTCATCATTTAGAATGAAGCAATTCAAGAATATAAGACATAACACATAATACAGAGAAACATTCAATACATTCAGAAGAATAAATACACAGGATATATTCAAAATTTTGGTCTCCCATTGTATTATCATATAGCATAGTTCCTCTCAAAATACAAGATCAGATTGGGTTACAAATACAATTTGGTCATGCCAAAGCTAATACAAAATGATTTGTACTATTGAGAGATAAGGTTATCCCAACGCCATGATATTTTAACACTTCAACAATACATGGCTCTATACATTCTCGGTCTAGTTCCAAACTCAGAATCCAGAACTTTAGCTAGAACTGATAATAGCGAAAATAAAAACAATTTTCATATTAACCATTAGTTATTAAGTGTTTAATTGTTAACCCCATTACAATCATATCAATCTAATATATATAATTCGATCTAGGTTTGTTGGCTAAGAACCCGAGAGTTCTCTCTTCTTCTTTATCTTGTTGCAACTTCTTTCCTCAAACTGATGTTGTGTTATCCTTCCAACTGCTTTTTGTTTATTCCTTTAGTCCATTGTCTAGCTCCTCAGCAGCTTGCGCAACTTATGTTTACCAAAATGAAGTTGGAGAATTACTTGTGCAACTTTTATCCATCAAAATGAAGGGCCAACAGGGCTCCTGTGGACCATAAAGAAAATATACACAAGGATGAATCTTTTAAAAGGAAGATGGTGGGCGGTAAAAGAACAGTAAGACCTAGTAAGAAGAAAAGAGAATTTATCAATATTCGGTTAAACCTTTCTAGTGAAAGAGGTGGAATAGCAGGATGAAGGACTTGATAAAGAAATAAAAGATGTGATCAACGTAAACTTACTATGATGGTCTCTCATGTCTTCACTTGCTTGTTGGTGCCCTTTTATTGTCTTCATTAATGGTTACAAGAACCGTCTAAATTGTTTCTTGCCCCTTGGTGGTTAATTTGTCAACCACTTTCTTAAACCATTCTTCAATATAACTTTTCATTGCTGCCACGTTGATTTCATGCCGTATTTTGATGTTGAACAGCTTGCCCTCCAAGTGTCTCAGAACAAGGGAAATTCCATGTAATGCTTCTTCAATGTCCTGATTTTTCATGGAGTAGTATACTAGCCAATTGTCTATGTCATCCTCATCATACTCAAGTATACCATAGAAATTTTCAAATGACAACCCTTTAAAAATCTCAAATTTCTCATCAAATTGTTGCTTTGTTAGGAACAACGAATTGAGGATTAATTTGGGGTCTTGGAATTCATTAGTGCTTCCGGCTAGGTCTACCTCCACAAGCCTTTTGAATAGTTCTTCCCTCCTTGATATGTCTTGGTTGCATGCTTGAACAATATCATTCAAGTTTTTTATCTTTTCTTTCTAGTATGCGTTCAATTGTTTTATCCAACTTTGGAGAGGGAAGATCCTCCTCTCTTCTCCTTTGAAAGTAAGTGTTGGCTCAGGGAGATTCAACATTTTACAGAACACTTGAGGCAAAAGAGATATGGGATAATGGTATTGGATCTGAATAATCCATTGGATTGGTATATATTTCTCAACACACCATTTAACCAATTCCTTGCAATCAAAAACCTCAGGGACACACCCTACATGAGCAATTTTGAACGCCCAGATCACTTCCTTTTGAGAAGAAGGGGATGAATAATAAGAATACACTCTAGACCACTGAATGTTTTGGTCCTCTAGTCCAAAAATATTCAAAATATCTCTACAGAAAATAATATAATCTTCGTCAAATCATGCTTTAATGCGTCTATAATGAGAAATTGTCTCGATCCCTTCACTTATTAATGATGATATTTACAGAACATGCATGATGAGTTAGTAGCATTATGACGTTGGACCTCCCATCCTAAATCCCTTATATGCAATCTTTTGTGGTAATTTCACTGTAAACCCCAAAATAGGGGTGCCAAGGATCATCTGAGATTCTCTGATTCGATCACTAACAGGATCGAATATCCATATGACCATAGCTTAATAGAGAGGTGCTACACCTTGTTCTCCTCATATGCCCAAAGGACCTCTAACTTTGACCCATGTAATTGAGGTCTTTGACCTCACTCAACTCTTTTAGGTGCTAACCTCCCATCGAGGATTGACAGTCATGCTTAAACCGACGTGGAGATCTACGATCAGGGATGATTGCAGAGTCCCAACTAGCACGACGTTTATCTCCTTTCTCGAGTTTCGCGATAGAACTGCTCGTTGGTAATGGAATCTATGCCAATCATTGATATATTGGCAGGTGATGATCAACGATCGGTGTGGGTTTTGGAATTGAAAATTTTATGATCGTTAACACTCCCTTTGAATCCTGTAATGGCTCCCCACCATCGATTTCACTTGTGTTGATCCGACGGTTAGGACTTAATCGGATATTGATTTGATAGCCCTCCTCTGCAACTCCCATATCTGACGGCTATTGTATATTTCTTCTTCAAATCCTGACTTCATCCTTCGACAGTCACGATCTGTTCTTTCCTTAGATCAATGTCTCATGTAGCTTACTCAACTACATTCACAATTTTACCAATAGAATACAGTGAACCTCAACTTGTGCTCTGGATCTAACGGTTCCATGTTAACGAGTTTCAAATTCTTGTAATGGATTATGTTAATTAACTAGTTATAACCTTACTGTAACACATCTTACACAGATATATATCAGTCACACTGATCCAAGTGGATATTGGTGGCCACCCACCTATTCCAACTGGCTCCTCTTGTATGATTTTAGTTCAACGCATTCTTTTGTACTTCTTTGTAATTGTGGGTTCTAAACTTTTGGGGATATCTGAATACCTACACATATTCCAGGTGGATATTGGTGGCCTCTCACCTAATCCAACTGGATTATTTTGTATTTTTTCATCTCAGCACATCTTGATGTACTTCTAGGGCCATTTTGGAGGCCTAAACAGTGTTTTTTTGGCTTTCCATAGTCAATCTGTAGATATTGTCAAGTTTGATGGTGTAATGTGTAGTTATCTGAAATACCTTTCCAACGGGCTATCACGCACCTAAAAAGGAGGTCGTATGAAAAATTTACGACCCCGTGAAGTTGAGGTACCAACTTATCCATAGGGGCCCACATGACTTTTGGCGTTTCACCTCCTAGGGTTAGGTTTTTGGATGTCTAGGGTTTTATCATTCATGTATAATATAAAAAATTCCTCTAGAGCCTCATTGTAATCATTCTGCTCATATGGATGCATGTATAACCACATCTCTTCTCAAAGATAGCTACCACCATTCAAGCAAGTGTTTCAGTTCTACAGTTTTAGAGTTTTAACCTATTTCATTTATTCAATGGAAGATATTATTCACTGGATATCTATTTTATTCTTCATATCTTTATGTTTGTTGTATTCAGTCTGTTAATCAATTAGTTATGTTCCTAAATCCATATCAGTGGTACTAGAGCGGTCTGCTCTTCATTTATTTTTCTTTGTACATGTCCCCGACAAGATCTGGGTACAAGAAGTTGGAACTCAAACCAATCGAGTCGTTGCAAGATCGGCCACGCCGAGCCTGAAAACAACCCATGGGAGAGGAAAATAAAGATGATGGAGCAGGATATCTATTAAAATGTTGCTCGAGGAAGCCCTTGTGTGACAAAGGAACGAAGTGATGGACAACTTTGCGCAAATCCTTCTACGGTTGCCCACAAGAGAAGCATCTTCATCCAGCGGCCATGCAACCCCATTCAAGGTACAGGTAAAATTTTATATTCCATTCTTTGAAGGATTGATAGATGGAGATGTTATAGATAAATGGTTGAATCTGCTCGAAGGGTATTTTTCGGTCCACAATTTTTCCGATATGGAAAAGATTACTTTTTCACTCCTCAAGGTCGTCCCCCATGTTAAGGACTAGTGGGGTACTTACTCTTAGCAAAGGGTCGTAGAAGAATACACAATATTTTTGGTGGCCCCTACATGGGATTCCTTTTGGGACACCATTAAATAATAGTACTACCATGTTGGAAGCTACGAGAACCAGTACACCAAATGGGCCACCCTGCATCAAGAAAGGGACTAGATGGTACCATATTTCACCAATATTTTCCATACCTGCACACCAAATTGGGTATCAAAGACTCTAAGTGCCATCTAGTGCTCAAATATCGTGGTTGTTTTCATAGATACATTCAAACAAAAATGGATTTTTTGGACATCGCCTCATTAGGCACGGCTTATAGATACACTATGAAGATCAAGCAGAAATTTAAGCAGAAGAGGTGAGAGTTTGGATCTACAAACTCCTCACATCTGAAGCAGGGAAAAGGTGGCCCCAACCCACATAGAAAGGGACCAAGACGAGATGGTCGCCCTCAAGACAACCAGTCCAAGCTGTAACACAATAAGGGAAATGAGAAGACGAAGGAGGACATGATAAAATCATGTGAGTACCATAAAATCCCTTGGCACAACACTAAAGAATGTCGCTCCAAGTAGTTACTCATGGTCGAGTTGAGGGCTTATGAGTCAGTGGCTAATTCTAATTCCAAATCAAATCCTGAAGGAGGGAAGTGAATTATCGATGTTGAACCTAGTGCCACTTTCGGTACCACCAAAGTCCACCCAAGCGAACCAACAGAGCCAGAGGAAGGGAAACGCCTCTTTCACTCACAGATGTGGGTAAAGGGGGCTCCGCTTCATTTCATTGTCGATGGTGGCAGTCAGAAGAACCTAATTTCAGAAGAGGTCTTCAAGCAGTTGGACCTACCAACAACACCGCACCCAAAGCCCTACACCATCGGTTGGCTTCGCCAAGGAAGAGATCTTTGTGTCATCCAACAGTGTCGTCTACCCTACGGCATCAAGCCTTTCAAAGGTGAGGTATTGTGTGATATTTCTCCCCTTGAAGTTTGTGATGTTCTTTTAGGACAAACATATTTGTGGAAGTGTCATGCTATGTATGAGTATAGACCCTGCAGTTTTATTATTACTTTGGGTAGGCAATTATACAGGATACCAGAGGTAGCGCAGCCTACCACTATTTCTTTAATCCTTGCTAAGAAATGCAGTAAGGTCATTTAATAGACCAGGAAGTTTGTCTTCTTTGTGATCTGTGCTCACAGTAAGAAGAAGGTCGTCGCCGTATATGTGGCCTCTACACAGAGCCTCTCTTTGCAGCAAAAGCAAGTGGACGGGATCATGGAAGAATACAGAGACATATTCTCCTCACCCACCAGGGTACCGACGCACTGCCAAGTTAAGCATCAAATTGATATGACCCCTAGTGCACCTCTACCTAATGGACTAGTCTATTGTCGCTCACTGATGGAAAATGAAAAAATCAGGCATCATATCCAGGAGCTTCTTCAAAAGGGGCACATCAGACCCAGATTTTACTGGTGCAAAAGAAGGACGGGACTTGGTGACTCTGCATTGATTACAGAGCCTTAAACAAAATAAGATTCAAGAACCGGTACCCAATTCCCAAGATTGATGACCTTCTTGACCAACTCAAGGGGGGGAATTTCGTCAGCAAGATTGACTTAAATTCTGGCTACCACCAGATTCCCATCGAACCAACTGATGTATGGAAGACAGCCTTCAAATTTAAAGAAGGTCTCTTCAAATGGTTGGTCATTCCCTCTAGCTTAACAAATGCACCAGCCACTTTCATGAGGTTGATGGATGATGTATTGACACCCTTCACCAACTCCTTTGTAGTGGTATATTTGGATGACATCCTCATCTTCAGCGAAACTTGGGAGGAGCACATGCGACATATTTAGCAGGTTTTGAGCACTCTATGATAGCACAAGCTATATGCCAACTTGGAAAAATTATATTTTGGCATGAATAGGGTCCAATACTTGGGAAACATTGTTTATGAGCATAGGGTACTTGTTGATGCAACTAATATCCAATTCATATGTGACTGGACAGCCTTGACCACACTAACCGAGCTTCGGAGATTCTTGGGACTGGCCAACTTCTACCGATGGTTCATGTTGGGATTCTCCCATATTGCATGGGCCCTCAGCCAAGTGACCAAGGGCTATGGCAAGGAAAACTTCATGTGGGGGAAGGAACAACAATGAGCATTCGAAGATCTGAAGCATCGCTTGTGCTCAGCTCCAGTACTCTCCTTGCCTAATCTGTAGAAATCGTTCAAGATTGATACTAATGCATCTGAATATGTTGTAGGCACAGTTCTCACTCAACATGGTCATCCAATGGAATACCATAGTGAGACACTCTCAGATACTATCTGGATATACCCCACCTATGACAAGGAAATTTATTCCATTGTACAAGCATGTCGCCAATGGAAACATTACATTCTAGGAAAGGAGATAGTCATCCACACTGATCACAAGAATCTGCGGTTCATACAGACACACGGGAAATTGCAGAACAACCGCCATCAAAAGTGGTCCACCTACTTGCACCAGTTCCATCTCAACATCAAGTATAAGATAGGGATCTAAAATCATGTAGTTGACTACCTCATTCGACCTCCTATGGCTGCACTCACCACGATGCTCCATTCATGTGGACATGAGGCATCTGAGTGGCCCCAACTTTATCATCAAGATCCATACTTCGCCACCACCTATCAGCTCTTGGGTATAGGCACGAATCTCATCGATTTTCACATTCAGGACAGATTATTATGCCATCTGTGCCATCTTTGTATTCCTACAAGGGAGCGTGAAAAGATGATCTGGGAATCCCACTATAGTCAGGTGGTAGGACATTTTGGCATGGAAAAAATCGTGGTCGTTCTTCAGAAACATTTTTATTGGACAAAACTTCGATAGGACATTAGCAAGTATATCATATCTTGCACTGCCTATGTTATTTCCAATCCATCCATCAAGAAGCAAGGCTTATACACCCCTCTTCCTACTCCTAAGAATCCTTGGGAATCCATCTCAATGGATTACATGTCTGGCCTTTCGTCCACCAAGCAAGGAAATGACTGTGTATTTTTTGTTGTTGATCGATTTTCAAAGATGGCCATCCTCACAGCCTACAAGAAGAATATCAAAGCGACCGATACTTCCAATCTCTTCTTCGAATGAGTGTGGGTCCATTTTGGGATACCACATACAATCATCTCTAACTGGGATAGCAGGTTCCTCAGCACATTTTGGTCGAGTCTATGGTCATTGTTGGACACCAAACTCACTAAATCCATTGCTTTCCACCCCCAAATAGGCAGCCAAACAGAGTTCATCAATTGGATGATTGTGGACATCATGCACATGTACAACTCTAAGCATCCATGTACATGGGATGAGAGTCTCTTCTATGCTCAACACAGTTACAATAGGTCTCTCCATAGCTCCACCTACCATATCCCATTTCAAGTGGGGTTGGGATTCCAACCCTTAGGTCCCATTGATGTTGCACTACCCCTTGCTACCACCTAGACAGAATCTTCCCATGTTCAATCTAAGACTAACAAAGCCACCAGATGCATTGAGAAGATTCAGCACATCCGCCAATAGGTCTAGGAGATTTTGCAAAAATCCAATGCTAAGTACAAGCAGCACCATGATCAACACAAGGTATCGCACTAGTTTTAGGTTGGTGACAAAGTCTGGTTACATTTGCATAAGCAACATCTCACAGGGTCTCATCAGAAGCTTCGCCCACTTCACTATGAGCCTTACACTATCACCAAGGTTGTGGGTAGAAATGCTTTTGAGCTCAACACTCCACCCTTCCTTGGCTTGCACCCAATATCCAATGTGGACCTCCTTCGGCCATATTTTCCACCATTATTGGACACCTCATAGATCGCAAAATAGCTTACACCAACAAAGAATCCATTGATCAGATATAGGACACAAAGGTCAAGGGCACTCGCCAACAGAGGATCCATCTTTATCGAGTTTTCAAGGCAATATAGTCCTACACCAAGGCAAGTGACTCACCTAGGGCCAAATCCAATATAAGTTTCCTCACCTGATCGGGGAACTCAACGCAATGGATACCATTTATTCCTAAAGGGGGAGTATTTATCCAAGTGGATATTGGTGGCCACCCACCTATTCCAACTAGCTCCTCTTGTATGTTTTTAGTTCAACATGTTCTTTTGTACTTCTTTGTAATTGTGGGTTCTACACTTATGGGGTTGTCTGAATCCCTACACATCTTCAAGGTGGATACTAGTGGCCATTCACCTAATCCAACTGCTTATTTTGTATGTTTTCATGTCAGCACATCTTGTTGTACTTCAAGGCCATTTTGGAGGCCTAAACAGTGTTTTTTTTTATCGCCACAGTCAAATTGGAGATGAAGTCAAGTTTGGCAGTGTAATGTGTATTTGTCTGAAATACCTTTCCAACGAGCTACCACGCGCCTAAAACGGAGGTAGTATGAAAAAGTTACGACCCCGAGAAGTTGAGGTACCAACTTACCCATAGTGGGGCACATGACTTTTGGCATTTCACATCCTAGGGTTAGGTTTTTAGATGTCTAGGGTTTTGGAATTCAAGAGTAATATCAAAAATTCCTCCAAAGCCTCATTATAATCATTGTGCTCAGACTGATGTGCATAGCAGCCACATCTCTTCTCAGAGATAGGTACCACCATTCGAGCAAGTGTTTTAGTTCTGCAGATTTTCAGTTTCAGCCTATTTCATTTATTCAATAAAATATATTGTTCACTGGATATATGTGTTATTCTTCATATCTCTGTGTTTATTATATTCAGTCTATTATCAGTTCGTACCGCTCCTAAATCCGTATCACACACCTAACCCGAGACCTATTATAATAGTTTTCATAGAGGTTAAACACACAAAAGAACCATCACATCCTCAATGACAGGATTTAACTTTCATGAATAGAAATTCCTTCAGATTAAGCTCGAAACAGAGCTTTCCAGACTATATTAATTGAGTATAAATGAATTGTACATAGCCAAATAAACCTAATCATTTGATTGTTAACCTCTACTTCGTCTTTAGGCCTGATTTACATTCAAATTTCCACTAACTTGACTAAAACCTCCTTCTCTCTGTCCAACCTCTCTTGCCTAACCTCTACTTCTAATTCCCACAATACTATAATAAATATAAAAAAGGATAATGAACTGTAAACTGTTCAGATCCACAAATAACTCAATCAATCTCCTAAGGATCCTCTCAGATCCCCAAATCTCTCCAAAGCTCACTAAGATCTCTCACTAAACATAATCTTAGGATTCTACAAATATTCAAGAGATCTACTCACTCTAAAATATCTCAACAAACCAATTCTCATGCACTCATGTTCTCATACATTCGAGAAAAATTACAATTTAAATCATCACCAACTTATGATTCTATGTATCTTACTCCTTACTCATCAAAACATAGGAAATTACAAACAAATCAAGACTTTGGGAACACAAGACCTCCTAGTATAGGCAATTGTACAATAATTTGGAAGAAGGAACTCCCATTCTAAATCCCTTACATGAAATATTTTGTTGTAATTTCACTGTAAACCCTGATATAGGGGTGCCAAGGATCGTCTAAGCTTCTCTGATTCGATCACTAATGGGATCGAATATCCATATGATCACAGTTTGATACAGAGGCGCTACACCTTGTTCTCCTCATATGCCCGAAGGATCTCTAACTCTGACCCGTGTGATCAAGGGCTATGACCTTGCTCAAAAATTTCAGGTGCTAACCTCCCATAGAGGATCGATGGTCATGCTTGAATCAGGATGGAGATCTAAAATCAGGGATGATTGTGGAGTCCCAACTAGCACGATGTTTATCTCCTTTCTCGAGTTCTGCAATAGAACTACTCGATGGTAGTAGAATCGATTCCAATCGTTGATCTATTGGTAGGTGACGATCGGTGTGGGTTGTGGAATCAAAACTTGTTTGATTGTTAACTCCCCCTTTGAATCCTGCAATGTCTCCTCACCATCGATTTCACTTGTGATGTCCAACCTCTCTTTCCTAACCTCTACTTTTAATTCCCACAAGACTATAATAAATATACAAAAGGATATTAAACTATAAAATGTTCAGATCCACAGACAACTCAATCAATCTCCTAAGGATCCTAAGGATCCCCAAATCTCTCCAAATATCACTAAGATCTCTCACTAAACATAATCTTAAGATTCTACAAATATTCAAGAGATCTACTCACTCTAAAATATCTCAACAAACCAACTCTCACGCAATCATGTTCTCATACATTCGAGAACAATTACAATTTAAATCATCAGCGACTCCTTATCCTATGTATATTACTCCTTACTCATCAAAACATAGGAAATTACAAATAAATCAAGACTTTGGGAACCAACTCCCTTGAAAACACAAGACCTCCTAGTCTAGAAAATTGTACAATAATTTGGAAGCAGGATGCTCCTACATCACATTAAATTATTCTTAAATGCATATTGAGAAAATCACGATGATGATGGGGACAGACAAGAGTGATTAGGATTTTGGAATTTTTGTGAACCCGTGAATGTTGCGAAAGGTCAAAAATAGGCTAAGTGTTGTAATGCGATCAGTTGGACTCAATATAGGGGAGATGAGATACTTAGGAGCTCAGTGAGTCTGATGGCCAAAATGTAGATCGCAGATCTTTTGGGTGCAAAATGGATATCTTGGAACATAGGATATGAATGCTTGAACCAGTGAACCAGGGAACCCATGACTACAAAAATGGTTAAGTATAGAATAATACGGTGGTCAGTCAGACTCATGATATGGGAGTATGGATGGAGATGAAGATACGTGAGTCCACCAACCCCCGAACCCGCCGCTTTGAGAAAACAACTAAGTATAGTAATCAGAAAGGGAAAAATAGAGCGGAGAAAAGGAAAGGGGAATTCAGGTAAGTATAGAAGAGGGAAAAGAAATGAAAAAAGAAGAAGGTTAGAAAATAGAAAGGGGAGGGAAACTTGAAAATAGGAAATGGTCTCAACAACTGGCTCCAACTGTGGGATGATAACCCCCTGTGGGTTGTCAAGAATCTAGAATCTTTGGGATCAGGAGTCTCTATCTATTGGGCTATGGAGTAAAAGGTAAGAATATACAAACTGAAAAAGAAATGTATTTACAAGGAGAATGAGAAAGTTTTTAGGTGAAAAAACCTTTCAAATGTTTCTCATTGATAGGCAGCATCAATCTTTTACCCTTCATGTCTCAAAACATATAGGAATTAAAACCCAGGATCTTTTCAACTATGTATGGTCTGATCCAGAGCACTTCGAAATTTGTATGCATCGATGGTTTCTCCTTGGCCTTGTTCCAAAGTAACACCAGTTCTCCCTTCTGAAAATTCTTTACAGTTGCGCTCTAATCAAAATATATTTTGATACTTTGATTTCTCTGAGAAGTTCGATTCAGGGCTTTGCTTCATTCTTCTTCCAATTTCAACAATTGGTTGATCCTCCTACGGATAGGTGAGTTGTATTTTGTACCCTCTATATTAACCATGAAAATTAAGGCATTGAGTTCGAGGAAAATTGGCATTTTTGGTTTCTTCCCATAAACCAATGTATACAGAGACATCTCAATGCTATCCTTTGGAGTCATTCTGCTTGCCCACAATGCATCAATCAGCTTCAGAAGCCAATTCCTTTGGTTCTTATCAATATTTTTCTTTAAAATTTGAACGCGTGCCTTATCTGTGGATTGTGCAAGACCATTTCCTTGTGGATAACAATTTGATGATTGACCCATGATAATACCATATTCTCCACAGAACTCTGTAAAGTTTGACCCGATGAAAATCGAACCATTATCAGTGATAAATTTATCCGGGACACTGAATCTTTATAAAATATTATCTTTGAGGAACTTGATCAACTCTTAAGAATCATCCCTTTTCAATGCCACTGCCTCTTTCCACTTTGTAAAATAATATGTAGTGGTCAGAATAAATATGTGTCCCTTACTGGACTTAGTAATTATTGGGTCGACGACATCAAGTCCCCATTGAGAGAATGGTTTCTCTACAATTATGGGTTGTAATGGCATCGCAGATCTCTTCATTTTCCTTGAAAATTGTTGGCATGATACACACTTCCTTATTGTGGCATATGAGTCTCTAAATATTGATGGCCAATAGAACCTAGCTCTTATTATCTTATGGGCGATGGCGGTAGGTGAAAAGTGTCCACCACATATTCCTTCATAGAATTCTCTCATCAGTTCTTGGGCTTGGTTTTCATCAACACATCTCAGTAGTATACCATCATAATTCCTTATGAACAGTATATCAACAATCAACACATATTGATTTGCTTTCATCTTCAATGTTCTTCATTCTTTAGGGTTCATGGTAACAGGAAACTGCCCGGACCTCAAGTAGAATACAATGTCTCCATACCATTATGAATCAGCCAATGGTTCTCCTACTGAAATTGAAATCATTCCATCCATAGAATCACTATTTGCGATGAGCTTGCATAAACCTTGTCCTTTGACAACCTTTAAAGGTTTAGTTTCAATATCATACTCTTATATCTTTTCCAGCCAATTAGCCCATTTTCCTTCTCTCAATTGTTGATTCAAAAACATTTTCACTGGAAATGAGGGAACATAAGCAATAACATGGGAATTCAATATGTACTTCATTGTTCCACTATGACACTACTTCTACAAGAGCCAGGGCTTGTTTTTCCAGTTAAGAATACCTTAACTCATGGTCATGTGGGGTTTTTCTCATGAAACTGATTGGGAGTTCTTCACCTTTAGTATTATTCTATGTAAGAACAGATGCAACAATTGTTTTTGTAGTGAATGAATAGATGATGAAATCCCTTTGAAAATATAGACTAATGAGGACCAGAGTTGTGGTGATTTCTCCTTTGATATTATTGAAATCTTCTTGAATATTTGTTTTCCATTCAAACCTCTGCTCCTTTTTCAACAACAAATTGATCGGCTTCACAATACTTGCATAGTCAGGAACAAACCTTCACACAAAATTAATCTTGCCTAAAAATGATTGAACTCCTTTCTTGGACGTCAGGGGGTTGAGTTCATTTATTGATTTAACCCTATCTGGATCTATATAAATCCCTTCCTTGCACACAGTATGACCCAATATCTTGCCTTGAATTACAACAAATAATCATTTCTTTGGATTTAGAGAGACACCATATAATCTACATCTTTCAAAAACTTTTCTCAAATGATGGATATGATCACCCCTAGTTTTTTAATGCACTTTCAAGTCATCTTGATAGTATGCCATAAATTTTCCTATCAACCCACTAAATTCATGATCCATGGCCCTCTGGAATGTGGCTCCAGCATTCCTCAAACCAAAGGGCATTCTATCATATGCATATGTCTCCCAAGGTGTTATGAATGTTATCTTTGCTCTGTCTTCCTCAACTACCAAGACTTGGTTATATCCAGAAAATCCATCCAACATGGATATGCAGATTGATCCAGTGACTTGTTGGAGAAGGAACTCCATATTAGGGAAAGGAAAGTTATCATTTATGCTTGCTTTGTTAAGATCTCTGAAATCAACACACATTCGGATTTCCCCAGTCTTTTTTATTACGATCACAGGATTTGAAATCCGGTCGGAATGTCTAATGGGATAAATTATTTCGGCCTTCTTCAATTTCTCCAATTCAATATTTACCAGAGGTTTCAGTTTGGGGTCCATCATCCTTATTTTTTGCTTTACAGGCTTTGCCTCTTCCCTCGAAGGAATGATGTATTGTAATAGTGTTTTATCATAAGCTTTCAAATCATCATAGGTCCATGCGAACACATAAATGTACTCTTTAAACAGTGCAACATATTGGTCAACTTCTTCATTAGTACAATCAACTCCCAAGTTGACATATTTCGGGGAACTGTCAGTCTCAATATTGACCTTTCTTGTTTCTTGCACCTTTCAAATTGAAAATTCTTCCAATTCTTAGCATGATCATCTTTCGTAAAAAGAGATTCAGATTGTATACAATCTTTAGGAACAATAGACATGTGATCATATTCATCGTCATCATTGTTCAACAAAAAAAATTCCAATTGTTCATCATTCTCAAACACCTTCAAATATTCCATATTATCGGGCACAGAAGGTCGGAATGTTCTTTCTACTTGAAAAGAAATTTTTCTTTATATATCATTTGGGTTCGACAATGAGGCTACCAAGGCCAATGAATCTGCCTTGTGATTCTTGTCCCTTGGAATGAAATAAATGTTGAAGGAACTGAAAGATTCCATCGATTCGTTAACTCTTTTGAAATATAATTTAAGTCTTTCTTTCTTGATTTTATACTTCTGGGTGACTTGATTAATCACCAACTCGAAGTCACTAGTCACATTTAGATGTCCTATCTTCATTTCTTGTGCAATAATCATCCCTTGAATCGAGGCTTCATATTATGCCTCATTATTAGTACATGAAAATTATAGTCTAATAGCATGTGGATGCACAATCTTACTTGGACTCATAAGAACAATTCCAACTCCACTTCCAGATTTCAAACAAGCTCCATCGAATGACATCCTCCACTAGCCTTCAAACATATATTCTTGATCCTCCGTATTTTGAACCCTCTCTAGGATTTCATTATGTTCCATGTCTAGGATGGCATGGTTTTCAATCTCGACATCTATATAATCATTCATTAATTCATTATATTTCTTCTTGAGGGAGAATGGTTTCCTGGGTTTGCGGGGTACCTTGATCATTTCTCCTTCTTTGCCTGGTAGCATCATGCAACTTCCATCATTCATTATATATCCCCTTATCATAGATGTCCAATCTCTTCTCAGCACAACTCCATATTTCGAAGGAAGGTCTACCACAATAATATTGAAAACCATAATAATATGGGGGGTTGTCATGATCCAAACATAAAAGCCCTTGATTTCTCCATAAACTGGCACCTTTCTAGAATCAATTGCATATATACTTTCACCAGTTTCGTAATACTTGGTGCAACTCATGCCCAATGCCTCCATGACTTCCAGTGGCATGATATTATTTATCCTGCCAGTGTCAACTAAACAATTATGTAGTGCAACATCATCATTTTCAATTGAAATGTAAAAGGGAGGAATTTTACCTCTCAGCTTGATAGTTGACTGGTTCTGGCTTTGTTTCAGACTGGTAACAATAGTTTTTTCTCTCTCAGATGGATCGTCCAACAGATTCAAAATGTTTTCCCTTTGTTGGGGAATCTTCACCACTTCAGTGAAAGGCAGGGTTATCCTTAACTTACTTAAATCCTCTATGACATTATATTTCATTTGAGTGGAGTTTAACGTCAGATGTTTCCTTTTACTTCCCATACTATATGTCACTTTCAAATTTTCCCTTTTCTCATTTGTTTTTTCTTTATCTTTTTGGTTTCCTTTTTCATATTCGTTCTTATTCTTGGACATATTTACAAATCCTCTTGTCTGGGAAACATTCTATTGTGATTTGGGGTCATTGTCGCCTTCTTCAAATATATACATGGACGTCTCGTATCCATCCATCTGTAGAGTTTCTAAATTCTCATCAGGTGAGTAATAGTTCTCTTGCTCAACTATTTGCTCATCATACACATCATCTAGAATAGTTGCATTGGGAGTAGGTTGTCTAGGAACTCTTGGTATTTGCAGATTATCCATGTTTTCAAACCTCACTCTGTTTTCTTGGGGAGGTTTCCTTATTTTCTCTAGAACTAGAATCCTTGGATTTGCCACATAATTATCTCCCCTTCTTAGTCTGGTTATCTCGTTCTACAATTGCTTGATAATTCTATTCATTTATGCAATTTCAATTCTTTGCTTGGTTTATTGTGCCACCACAGGGTCAACCTTTACATCAGGTATGGTTCCCTTGAAAAATCCTCCTCCCATTGTTTGATTTTGGGTCGGTTGTGGTTTGAATTCTTCATTCTTTCTTGAACTAGAAGCCCCTCGATTATCAATACTTAACCCTCCCAACTACCTTTGTAATTTTCCTAGTATAATGTCAGGGTCAGCACCCATTTCAATCATAATTTCTTCCATCTTAATGGATTTATTCATCACTTCCTCCAAGGTATCCATTTGGGATGTTCTAATAGCATATTTCACATTCAGGTACATTGCATTCTTATAGCACCCGAGTATAACTGGGTCATTTGGTATTTTATCTTCTGGAATTTTACTCAAGGATTTATTGAACCTGAGATTAAAATGTCATATTATTTCATTCTTCCTTAAGCCAATCTAGGTGAAATCGGCGAGAAGGGTATCATAAGCAATTGGAGGGGAGAACATAGTCAGGAACATGGATTTGAGGTCATTAAATGAGCTAATTGATCTACTGCGTAATGTTGTGTACCATTCATATGCTCTTCCTGATAGGGTTTGCATAAACAACCTTACCATGACATCGTCATACTCAACATGGTGAAAATCACAAACATCAAGAAATAAGTGCAGATGCATCTTTGCATCGATTTCTCTGTCTCCGGAAAATTCCTTTAAGGTACCCTTGGGGAGAACAAGGAGATCGTGTTGCTCACCTAAAAGATTCAACGAGGAATCTCTTATTCTTTATTTCTTACAGCATCTCTTCCACCTCCTTGTCTCTCCTCATGATGCTTGTCTCGTAGTTGTTCATTTCTTTCTTCCATATCCAAGGAGATTTGAGGAATATGCTTTTCACTTTTGAGAATAAAGAGTTGCTTGCTTTTACTTCTGGTAATAGGTCCCTTGTATTCGTCCAGCTTCAATCCCGACCTTGTTCTTGTGCCACTCTAGCTAGATGTTGATTTCTTCAGTCTTGTGGCTTGTCTCTCCTCTGTCTTCGAAGGATTTATCTTTATTCTTCTTGGACTAAGATCTGCTAGGACCTTTCTAACTCTTCTCGGGTCTCTACTATGGTTATTACCAGATTTTATAACTAATGTAATATGCTTCATTGATTGTTCAATCTAATTTCTAAGTGGGGCTGATCAGCCTGGGGAAAAGTCATATATTTTTCAAAAATGTTAGACCAAGTTCTAAATTTCAGTTCATTCCCCAGTATGGTCACCAAAAATGTTGACGCTTGAATCTGTTAGGACCAAAACGACAACCTCACGAGGATGTAAATCCCCCTGTGTTTTTATAGAGGTGGTACTCCTCTTTGATTTAATATTTTCTTGGGATTCCAGATATTCAGAATATGGGACTTGAACAGAAGTTCGTCGTGGTAATTCAAAGAAATACAAATATTGCAAGAAAGATAAAATAAAAATGTTTTAGTTTTTTTAAAAGAAGGTTCCTAAGAGAGGACCAGGAACTGAGCACATTCACACATCTAAAGCAAATAAGAAAAATTTCCTCACATCCATCATAGTTTAAAAATGAAGATTTATGATCACATAAAAATAAAAAGAAGATGGTACGCATGCATAAGAGAAATTTAAAATATTCAACATGGGAAGCTCAAATAAAGATAATGATAGATCAACCTCAAATACTTTGCATTCAAAACTCTGGGTTACAAAGTACAGTCGAGATTGTTCCCGAAATAGCTCTATTGAAATTTCTAATTGTTACATATTCTTTGAAATTTAAAATGCATTTGTCTTAAAGACTGGGATTGGGCTCCCATGGACCATAAAGAAAATATACACAAGAATGAAGCTTTTAGAAGGAAAACGGTGGGCAGTAAAAGAACAACGAAACCTGGTAAGAAGAAAACAGAAGTTATCAGTCTTCGGTTAAACCTTTCTAGTGAAAGAGGTGGAATAACTGGATGAAGGACTTGATAAAGAAAGAAAATATGTGATTAGCGTAAACTTACTACGATGGTCTCTCATGTCTTCACTTGCTTGTTGGTTTCCTTTTATTGTCTTCATTAACAGTTACAGGAACTGTCTCAATTGTTTCTTGCCCCTCGGTGGTTAATTTGTCGATCACTTTCTTAAACCATTCTTCAATATAATTTTTCATTGGTGCCATGTTAATTTCATGCCGGATTTTGATGTTGAACAACTCTCCCTCCAAGTCTCTCAAATCAAGGGAAATTCCATGTAATGCTTCTTTAATGTCCTGATTTTTCACAGAGTAGTCTACTAGCCAATTTTCTATGTCGTACTCATCATACTCAAGTATACCATAGAATTTTTCAAATGACAACCCTTTAAAAATATCAACTTGCTCATCAAATTGTTGCTTTGTTAGGAACAATGAGTTGAGGATTAATTTGGGATATTGGACTTCATTAGTGCTTCCAGCTAGGTATACCTTCATGAGCCTTTTGAACAGTTCTTCCCTCCTTGATATGGATTGGTTTCACGCTTGAACAATATCATTCAAGTTTTTTATCTTTTATTTCTAGCACGTGTTCAACTGTTTTATCCAACTTGGAGAGGGAAGATCTTCCTCTCTTCTCCTTTTAAAGTAAGTGTTGGCTTAGGGAGCTTCAACATTTTACGAAACACTTGAGGTGAAAGAGAGATGGGAGAATGGTCTTGAAGTTGAATAATTTGTTGGCTTGGTATATATTTCTCAACACACCATGCAACCAGTTCCTTGTAGTCGAAAACCTTAGGGACACACCCTGCACGAGAAATTTCGGATGTCCAGATAACTTCTTTTTTAGCAGAAGGGGATGAATAATAAGAATACACTCTAGACCACTAAAATTTATGGTCCTCTCATCCAAAAATATTCAAAGTATCTCCACAAAATTGTTTTCGTGTTGTTGTTGCCATAAGTTGTCGAGAGTGTTATTTTAATCCAGGTAATATTTGCAATGAGTGCTTGAGAGAGATAACAGTAATATAATCTTCGTCAAATCGTTCTTTAATGTGGATTTAATGGGAAATCTCCTCGAACCCTTCACTTATTAATGATGATATTTATGGAACCTGCATGATGATTTAGTAGCATTAAACCATTCCTAAATGTGTATTGGGAAAATCACGAGGATGGCGGGGACGGATGAGAGTGATTAGGATTTGGGGATTTTTGTAAACCCGCCAACCCATGGTTGTAAAAATTCGTAAATAGGCTAAATGTTGTAATGCGTTCAATCGGACTCAATATATGGGAGATGAAATACTTTGGAACTCGGTGAGTTCGATGGCCAAAATATAGATCACGGATCTTTTGGGTGCAAAATGGATATCACGGAACATGGGATATGAAAGCTTGAACCCATGAACTCGTGACTGCAGAAACAGTTAAGCATAGAATAATACAGTGGTCGATCGAACTCATGATATGGGAGTATGGATGGAGATGAATATCTGCAAGTCCATCAAACCATGAAGCCGTCGCTTTGAGAAAATGACTAAGTATAGAAACCATAAAGGGAAAAGTAGAGGGGAGAAAAGGAAAGAGGAATTTGGGTAAGTATAGAAGAGGGAAAAAAAATGGAAAAAAAATAATGTGGGAAAATAGAAAGGGGAGGGAAACTCAGAAATAGGAAATGGTCTCAACAAGAACTTTGCTGATTTTTTATTTTTTCGTTTGGGTTATTTCCTTTCAGCGCTTTTATTTTTGTTTTTTGGGGGCATTGGTTGCATATGTCATATGTTTTTTTAAGTTAGTTTTCCAATGATGAGTGTCATCTTTGGTCTTGTATATTTATTCTTCCAAGCATCCTTTCATACAAAGCAGCAAGAGACATTCATTCACACTATCTAGATGCATGTTTTTGACATTCTAGACAACATGGTAATTTAAATATTTGTTGATATATTTTTCAGGAATTTTCTAGAATCAATCTTTTTATTCCCCAACTCACTGGTCGACTAAGGTCTCAATCCTAGCATTCTTAATCCAATAGATTTTCAGACCTAATATTTTCTTGAACGATATATTTTCATCCTTTGGGTTTCTTGATTTTGGGTACTTCATTATGGTTACATCATGGCTAAGAACTATACACTTATCTCATGTTGAATCCATTCAAATGCTTGGGAATTGTAAGTATCTTTATGGAATATGTCGATGCAACTTCTAAGATTCCAATTTCAAATCTTCATCATTTATTTTTATTTTATCAATGATAGTAAGTTTCAAGATGTGAATATCTTGCGGACTGTAAATGAGTAATCTATTGGGCCCCACACTTTCCAACACCCCTCGAACCCAAAATCAGTTTATAAATAATCAGAAAAAAGAAGAATTGTTTGTGCTAGTTTAGAATAACTTATATTTGATCCCTTGTACTCATGAGCTTAGTGATTTTGTTTTCTAGATTATATGTCCTATTATTCTTAACGTAAAACCTATCTAGTAGAGGGAAAATCTATAGTACACTCTTCTTTTTGTTGGAGAAATTTCTATTTTCGGCACACTAGTTCAGTGGGAGTTAACTGACTAGTTCTATGTTAGACTTTCTAATTTTATACCATCACTATTATGCATGCATTCCTAATTATAGGATGTCATTGCCTATATGAGTGAAGATCACTCACTCATTTATTAGATCATAATATACATTGATTTTCATTCTTCATATTGTATATCTCTTCCTTTTTCTTCATAATCTTTGTTTGTGTATGCTTTAGCTAGGTCTCGTGTGTAGGTTTCCATGAAACACTGACATGATATCAGAGCCAAGCTGCTTGGACAAACCCAGACAAGCCAGAGAAGAGAGAAAGAGGATTTGAGTAAACCTAGTTTATGTAATCGTCACGTCCTATCCCTATCGAAAGGTGCGACGATTGGAATAGTCGCAGCCTATCCCTATCCAAGGGTGCGACGGTTGCATTCAGACTTAAGAAAATTTTTTTTTCCAGGCATCGTCGCAGCCTATACATAGCCAAGGTGCGATGACTCAGTTTTTCACAATCCTCACATTGTTTCCTTCACTAGGGTGCAATGATTCAGCATCGTCTCACTTTATCCTTCTCTAGGGTGCGACGATTTAGCAACCCTCCAGAAAATTGGTTTCCTGCAATAAAATATCCATATCTTGAAATCCACAATCTGGGTCGGGCTGAAATTTGGACCAGAGACGTATAACATAGGGATTCTCATGCTCACCAAACATATCCAAAAACCACATCATATTTTAGGAAATATAGTTGTTTTAACATATCTATAGTTTCCATAGGACCGTCTTTCATATCTCAGAATCCACGATTTGGGTTTTCAGGATCTTTTTAGAATCAATAGCAAGGATGGAGGAAATGAAACCTCTTCAATCAAGTCTGGTGATAATAATCACACCATACAACTATTTTGAATGGAAGTCGAAGGTTTCATTCTAACTCAAAAGAAAAGGACTTTATAATTTGACGATGGTGACAGAAACAGAACCTACATCAACGCTTGAGAAGACCAAATGGGTGAACTGTAAGGATGAGGCCACAAGACTACTTCTTGATTTAATCTCCACTGATCTATGGTTTCATGTTGTCGCACGCAAGACTTCAAATGAGATATGGACCACCTTGGAAGGACTCTTTGGAAAGCAGGCTGAGATGCGAGGTCATATGCTTGAGGTAGAGTTGAATACCTTACACCCTAAAAGTTTTTATAATATACAGGATTTCTTTATTAAATTTAAGTATTTCCTATTGAGCTTGGGTGAATGTGGTATTGACAAGTCTACACAAGAGAAACAAATTATTCTAACAATCTTGTCCAAGTTAGGACCAGAATACGTTGTATATGTCTCCAATTTCCATTCTGGAAGATGTCTTTTTGGAACAAATTGGAAAATTCCTATGTTGGTTGAGTTCATTGAGTATCTCACACAAGAGTGGACAAAACTCATACAGATGGGCCTCATAAAGGATCCCAAAGCACATGCACTCACCATGCATAATGGAAAAGGATCATCCAAATAGAACGGGAAGGAGAAAAAGAATGAGAAGGAGGGATATTCCAAACCCTTTAACGATTCTTTAGGTTCCAAAGACTCTTCAGATTCCAAGAAGAAGAAGAAGGGAAATTTGTGCACTTACTGCAATAAACCGAATCATGAAGAATCCACATGCATGAAGAAACAAATTGATCTTATAGCACAGGCACTTCAACAGAACAACCTTGGAAACTTCATTCCAGAGGGAGTCAAGAAGAAGAATAAAGAATATCATGTTCCTAAGAAAGGTGATCATCATGCCCTGGTTGCAATTAATTCCTCATATGATTCATGGATTATAGATTCTGGTACATCCCATCATATGGCAGTGAAAGAGGAAGTTTTATCTTCCTTGATTCCATGCTCAAGATGCCCTATTCTCATGGGGGATGGTACTCCAGTAGTAGTAGCAAAAGAAGGGAGAGTGGAACTCCACAATGGAAGTTTTGAGAATGTTCTACATGTTCCAAAACTTTCTATGAATTTTCTCTCAGTTTATCAGATCACTCAGAAAGGTAAAAATGTTGAATTTACATCAGATTAAGTTTCAGTAATTGACATGCATGACAATTCCACCATTTCAATTGGTGAGGTGGATCACAAGTCAAGGTTGTATAAATTCACTAAGTTTATGACGATGACTCCTCTATTATACTTACACATAAAGAGAGTACTTTGCATGCACCTCCAGTGCAACATGCATATACTCTTGTGTTCCCATCAATTTCAGACATCAGAGATGATTCCATACACTCAGATTATGTGCATGGAAATAAGCAGGGAGTACAGCCAGATAAGAAGTCAGCACTGAAGCTTCAGAAGATTCCCAAGAAGGCACAGACCACACTTCAGGCAGTGGGAAACCTTGCAGCGAATCCATTGGATTCAAAGAGGACTCAATCTCATCATGAGGATCCTTCTCATGTACTTTCAGCTTCAGAACCTGTGATGTCCATGCATTGCTATATGGTTCAATCTACTGATCTACAGACCTACAATAAGGTTGTGGGAAATCCATTATGGAGAGAATCCATGCAAAAGGAGTATGACTCGCTCCTAGAGAATTAGACTTGGCATTTGGTTCCACTTCCACCAGAAAGGAATATTTTGAGGTGTAGATGGGTCCACAGGATCAAGAGGTACAAGGCCCAACAGGTCACCAAAGGACTTCATCATATCCATAAAGATTTCTACATCTTCACGAAGACTTTTAGTGAGCAGAAGTTTCAGACTTTGCGGGATTGTCTTGCAATGAATAACACAGTTTCCTAGTAGCTGACATTTTCTTCTTTTCATACATTGTCTTTTGAGGAGGGGGGGGGGGGTTCCCGTGTGATTTTCCCTCTTTCCTCATTTTTATTCAGTGTTCATTAGTTACATTGTACATGAGTACCTAATATGTCCTAGTAGCCGGGACTCATTTTTTTACTCCATAGTGATGTTCAGGGGGGGTGTTGGATAAATTTCTATTTTGGGCACACTAGTTGAGTGGGAGTAACACTAGTTTATTGGGAGTAACACTAGTTTAGTGGGAGTTAACTAACTCGTTCTACTTTAGACTTTCTAATTTTATACCATCACTATTATGCATGCATTCCTAATTATAGGATGTCATTGCCTATATGAGTGAAGATCACTCACTCATTGATTAGATCATAATATACATTGATTCTCATTCTTCATATTGTATCTCTCTTCCTTTTCTTGATAAGCTTTGTTTGTGTATGCTTTATCTAGGTCTCGTGTGTAGGTTTCCATGAAACACTAACACTTTTCCATTTTGTTTTATCTACATTCTACGTGACATGTAATCTCAAGGAAGTGAGATTCATGCTTTCTCTACTTGGAACACTCTTGGGAGACTGAAGATATCAGTTTTATGGACTTTTCCATCATGCTAAACTTTAACTCATTAGAAATCAGGCTTTATTCATTTAATTCATTTGTGATTTCTAATTCTATATTTCATTTATGATTTCTAATTATATATTTCATTTATGATGGGGGGGGTCAAGCCATATATCTTGTGATATCAGATTGCTTGCTTCTTATGAAAGTGTCTAAATTACCACCATTTACATAAGGTTTTCCTCTTTCCTCTCACAAGGTTGAAAATGATTCTACATGTTTCACATCATTGTCATCAATAATCAGAGGAAACGCATGCCTCAGAGCACAATGTTGATAATATTTGAATCAGATTTTCTATGACTAATGTTTGTAGGTGGATTGGTATCTTTAGAAGCTAGATGCAATTGGAAGTCTTATAGTCTTGTTTTATTAATTTGATTGATTCTAACTTCAGGAACAAGACATTGTGTCTAGAAGATCCAAACCTCACAACAATCAATGACAAAAACTCTCATGTTGAAGGGAATATTGTGGGAAAGCACATGGTGCTAATAATCTCAACAAGAAGGTTGTGATATTTGAACTCAATGGACAACAGATGAATACTTGATGATAGCATTGAGATTTTCATAAGTTTTATGACAGCCCACTTAGTTTAAGTTTACATTAGCTTAGCATGATTTGCTTATGATTAGTTTTAATTTTGACCTTTATATTTATTTTTCGTTTAATTTCATTTTAATAAGTTAGTCGTTTAGAGGAATATTTCTTGCCAAACTATCTAAAAGTTGATCACACCATTCTCTTTTGTTATGTAGGTTGGGGAAATGGCTTATGCAACCAGCAGCTCGGGATTTTCTCTTGAAATGAAAGCAAATTAGGCAAGTGTTGATCTAAACTTGGTTGTTGAGATTCCTTTGCAACATTTTAATAAACCAATATTATCACCAACTCAAGAGCTAATCGGAAATATCTTTTTTCTCATTCATATATCAACTTTTTTTTTTTTATCTAGTTCAGGATTGGAGTCATTTTAATGACTATTTTGATGACCTCCATAACTATGATTTTTCCTCTTTTCCTTATTAGATTGAATTATTGAATATATGTGGCTAACGATTATCTTTTATAGCATAGAGGATATGGCGCTTTGGTGAGGAATATGAAATGTGTCTTCTATTGAAAAATTGATTATTCATAAGTGTGCAAAGGACTAGCTTATGTCAAGAAATCTTGAGAGCTTATGGGTTTTTGGAATGTTTCATGGGACGTAATTTTTTGAAAATATGTTTTGATTAAGCATCTACACTAACCCATGTTGCTTGATTTCTGGTAGGTTGTTTTGTTGCACTAAATTAAATAAGATTAGTTTGTGACAATTTGAGTAGATAATTGGGTTGCAAATATTTTTCCACCAGATCATCAATCCATGTAATCTGGTTTGTTCTTCATTTCAGATCAGAAAGTCTAGGAATCTTTTCATTTGGTTTGATGTTGAATGGTTAACATTTCTTGACTCGTAACTGCCACTGGCTTACTTTTTGAGATCTCACTGAAAACACTCTCATTGTTGTTGCACTAGATTTGTTGTTTGTTGATGGGTTCTATTCTTATTTTTAGCCAGTTTTCATTCTTTCTAGATGAGTGATATTGTAGCTTTAGACTTCTCTTATTTATTTTTCTTTTCCATGAATTGTCTTCTGATTTCAGCGCTTTCTTTCTACTTGCACATATTTCTTCCATCTTTTTATTTGAATGTTGATATGTTCCTTGAGCTGATTTGAATTCTCGGTCTTCCTTGAGGATTACTCTTTAAAATTTCGGTGAGGGGCTAGTCCAATTCTAGTCACACACTGAAGAATTTTTTTATAATTCATAAGATGCATGGGATTTTCTATCTGAATGTGAATTCACAAAGTTCTTAGTTGTGGTATGGACTGATAGTTGTGGTGGAACACATGTGCCTATTGAACGTACCATTATAATCCATAAGTATAGGAAAGTGTCTATCTATCTTTTTCTTTGAGCTCAATCCACTTCACATTAATAAAATGGCCAATACTATGATGGTTTTTGGGGAGACATGTGGGTTAAACTAAAATGCATAACATCTACTCAACAAATCAACACAACTTGTGTACCACCCCACTTCCTTCACACCCTATGTGCATATGCACATATATATCTAAATCTAAAAGGGTGAACATATTCTAAAATAAAAAAGGAAGTTGAAAGCACTATTAATAGTGAGGTAAGTACAAGCTAAAAAAAAAATATTTGTGCCCAGGGTTTCTAGAGTCTTCTTATTAAGTTGAGTTTCTTTTTCGTGGCTTCTGGCTCAGGGGACGTCTACCCCCCCTTCCTCTCTGCTGCCTCCAGATATTTCTGATTTCCAGTCTCTGATTTCCTCACACGTGAAGATTGTCAAAGTGTCTCCTCCTTCTCGATTAGTAAAGAAGATCAATGAAATTCCTAAAGTTCTAGTGCACTCTTCTTATTCTTGTATGTTTACTATCCATCTAGCTGAAAATGGCCCAGTAGGGAAATTCACTGGCTTTTTTCCCTCCCCATGTGCAATGGCTTAGTGGTTGGATCTAAAGTGGAAGAAAAAGGTTTAGGGGAAAATGTCTTCAGCTTTTTGTGGTAAGGGGTTTTTTCTTTTTCTTTTTGAAAACAAGGAAGATCAAGATTTAATTTTTAGAAGCGGTCCATATTTTATAGGATCAAGAGGTGTGTATTTGAATAAATGGATGTTGGAATTTAGTCACAAAAATGACATCCCTTCTTCATTCTTGGTGTGGGTTAGGCTTCCCTTCCTCCCCTTCCATTGTTGGAATGATGAAACCATGAAAAATATAGGAAACACATTGGGAATGTATATTGATCGAGTTGAACCATGAGATGGTATTCAATCTTGTGTGTGGCTTTATGTAGAAGTGGACCTGGAAAAGGGGTTACCTAAGGTTGTTCAACTAACCCTGGATAATTGGTCTTATATTCAAAAATTTGATTATGAGTAGCTCCCCTTCAAGTGCAAAGAATGTCATGAATATGGGCATTTCACAAAGAATTGTCCTAAGAATAGGATGGATCAACTAGAAGAATGGGCTTAGGAATAATGGAAACAACCAAAAATAAAGAAGGCTTCTGAAAAGGCTCCAACTCAACAGCAAGATCAAGGAGGAAATCCAAGTACGTCAGCTCCAAATCAGGGTTCGCTCTTAGAGGGAGGAGCTCGTATGGCTGAAAATAGCAGGAATAACTATGAAGCCTTAGAGAACATGGAGGGATAAATGGAAGAATTAAGAGAGGTAGGTAATAAAGCAGAGAACGAACCCCATTTGATTGAGGAACCAACCCCTCCAATAATTCAGAAATAATATGATATTAGTAAGAAAGATGACCCTACCCGAAGTAAAATTCATACCTATTCAGTATCTGGTATCCTAGTTATTTTGGAATAAGAAAGCCAGGAGGAATATAGGGAAGATTCTAAAATAGAAGTCTATCAAAACACAACAAGGAAAAAGGTGGGAAGGAAATCGAATCGCAATTGCCGGGAAAAGGTAGCCAACTGAGACAAAGAGCTTGGTATCCAAACCACATTGGAAGAAGTATTTAAGAAAGATGGTACAGGTGGAAAGGCGCCTTCCACAAGAGGGTCTTCTAGTGCCTCTCATCCCTCTAAATGGGGGGCATCTAAATCCTCAAGTTGTTGGGGTACATGCTCAACTACATACTTAGTGACATATTCATTTTTCCCATTTTTCCTATTATTTAGCGGGATTGTTATGTATAGCATGTTTGTTTATAGCAAGTCTATTTTTAGTCGGTGGATTCCTATATCTAATACCATGGGTTTCCAAAACCATGGGCTCATAAACCACCATTAGGAAAATTCCTATTTTTTAGCTACCATTTGGCCAATCCCTATTTTTTAGTCACCATTAAGAAAATTCCTATTTTTTAGAGGACTTTGGTTCCATTCTTGGACTCTAGTCTTATTGTAGGAGATTTTTTCTATTATGGAATGCATGTTAACTTCATGTAGATTTCTCAATAAGTTCACACCTATATTTTTTATGTTTTCTTATTATTGGCAAATTTTGACTTGAGTTAATTGTTGTTATTGGGAGAAGTTACTTTTTTACTTGAGCATGCACATGGAAATCTCAACCTAGTACGCATTATTCCTCATGTGGAGAGTCCTATATATTGTACTCATTATCAAGGATTAATGGATTTGTGATTACAGTTGGTTTCTTAGTCTCTTATGTGTGAAGATTAATTGTATTTTTCTCTCTCCTCTCTCTCTTTTGAAATTATCTAGTGTAGTATTTCCTTCTCACAATTAGGTCTTGGATTGTAGTTTAATCCTACATAAGTAATAAAAATAGTCTCCTGGAATTGTAGGGGATTGGGGAGAAAGGAGAAAAAGGAAGTAGAGGGAAAGTTAATTTGAATGGAACATCCTCAAATTCTCCTAATCCAGGAGAATAAATTAAATGGGAAAGAATCCCTTCAAGATATTCAACAAATATGGAGGAAAAGTATAGGAGCATCCATTAGTGCAAGGGGAGCTTCAGGGGGCCTTTGCACTGTGTGAAATTCAGAAATTTTTCATCTAGATAGAAGTCACAAAGCAACTCATTGGTTAATGATCAAGTTGGTGAACCTTTATTTAAGAAAGATCTTTCCTATTATAAATGTATACATGACTAATAATTATTGGGAGAAATAAGAATGTTGGGAGTCTCTTTTGGGCATAAAGGACACTCGGTATTATCAGAATTGCATTATAGTTGGAGACTTCAACACTACCCTACACTTAAGGGAGAAAAGAGGGGGTTATATTGTTATAAATCCATCGAGGAAAAATATGGAGGATCTCATCTCCACTTTGGATCTGTTTGATGTCCAACCAAGCAAAGGAATATTTACTTGGAATAATATAAGAGTTGGACCTGGCCATATAGAGGCTAGATTGGATCATTTTCTCATTCACTCTTCCCTTTTGATCCTCCCTTATGAGATCTCCTCTTACATTATCATGTGGGCTTCTTCTAATCATTGAACCATCTCTCTTATCTTTTCTAAAGAAGAAAATTTGGGGCACGTCCCTTTTCAATTTAACTTTCTCTGGGTGGAGCACCCTAAGTTCTTTCCTTTGGTCTCAAGAGCTTGGTCCCAGTGGATTGTTGGATCCCCTGTTCACATATGGGAACAAAAGATCAAGAGGGCTAAAGATGCTATAAAGGAGTGGACTGAAATATTAGCAAAAAATCCACATGTGGAGGTTGAACATTGGAAGAGACAGCTTGAATAAGTTCAAGAAAATATGTAAAATAAGGAAGTAAATTCTGACTCACTCCAGAAGGAGAAATCGATATTTGAAAAATATGTTAAATCCCTAAACGATGAGGAAACTACATGGAGATTAAAATCCATATCTTTGTGGCTTCAATTAGGGGACAAGAATATGAAATTGTTTCATAAGAAGGCTAAGGTAAGGCAATAGTAGAACGGGGTCAAAGAAATTAAATCTCAGTCTCGAGAAGTCATTACTTCCTTTGAAGAAATCAAAAAGGCTTATTCAGAACATTTTGAGAAATTATAATCAGAAGAGGATGAGTGGAGCACTGAATTGTGTAGTTAATTTATTTCGCATGTTTCAAATCTAATAAAAGAAGAAGATAATCTAGAATTGAATAAATCGGTTCCGGAATAGGATATATTTGCAGCTATAAAACAGTTCAACCCAGATAAAGTGCCTAGCTTGAATGCTTTTATTGTTCATTTTTACATAAGATGTTGGTCCATTATCAAATTTGATCTTAATATCAGAATGATTTGTTATGTTCATAAATCTTCTCGTATGGGGGGCACCACCAATTCATCCTTTTTGGCTTTAATTCCAAAGGAAAAGAGTGCTTCTTCCTTTGACAAATTCTGCCCCATTTCTCTCTGTAATGTATCGTATAAAATCATGAAAAAAATTGTTGTAAACAGGATGAAGACCTTCATATATCATCTTATTCTTTCAAATCAAAGGGGTTTTGTGGAAAAGTGGAAAATTTGGGACAATATAATTCTGGTTCAAGAGGCGATCCACTCAAGCTTCACAAATGGAGAAAAATGTATGATCATTAAAATTGATATGACAAATTCTTTTGATCGGGTTAAACATAATTTTTTAAATGAAGTCTTGGAGAAATTTTGTTTCAACCAATCTTTTATTTATTATATTGGTTCTTGCATTAAAAACACCTGGATTACTTTACTAATCAATGGAAGACCAGTGCCTTTATTCAAATCCTATAGGGTTCTAAGCAGGGATGATTTTAAGGATGGAAATTTATTTTAAAATAAAGAAACCTTGGCGAATCTTACTAATCCTTCATATGTCAACTATAAATGTTTGGCGATATTTTTGTAAAAATATTCAAATTTCTAAGTATTTTATATAGTTTTTATAAAATTTTGGCCATTTTTAAGGTAAAATAATTTTATCCTATAGAATTTGGGCGAATCATTTTTAAAATAGTGAATCTCATTTTTTTTAAAACCATGGAAAATTAGCCCATGAGCGAAATTTAGCCCCTAAAATCATCCATGGTTCTAAGGAAAGGATGCCCCCTCTCTCCTATGTTATATGTTCTCATGGTTGAAGCTTTAAATAGAATATTAGAGTAGGAGTGGAACTCAGGAAACATCCCATGACTTAGAATATCTAGAGGTGTTAAAAGAACAAACCACTCACAATTTGTTGATGATACCCTGTTAATAGTGGGAGCTACAAAAATCATTGATCATTGCTTTAATCTTGTATTGGACCAATATGTCTTAGTATCAACTAGTGTAATCAATAAAAATAAAATCCAAATATATGCATGGAATGTTGATGCTGATACTTTGATGGGTATATCTCATATCCTCCAATTCTCTTTCTCGATTGATTAGAAAATTTTCAAGTATTTAGGAATGTCGATAAGCTTGAAAGAAATACCAGGGGAGGCTTGGCAAGACATTTTACAGAAAATAAATATCAATTTCAAATATGGGGAGTTGTCCGGTTGAACCCAACATGTAGAGTGGTGCTTGTTAAATATGTTCTTTCTTCATTTTCGATATATCAATTTTTTGCACTATAGGCACCAGTTGGTATTAAGAAGGCCTTGGCTCAGGAAATCTGAAAATTCTTATGGTAAGGCGACAAGTCCAATTCAAAGAAATTTCACTTGGTAAATTGGAGCATTGTTTTCTCTCCTAAAGATAATGGTGGCCTTGGAGTCAAAGCCCTGAATTGGTAAATATAGTCTTGGGATCAAAAATTATGTGGATATTAGTGACAGGAGACAATAATTTTTAGAAGAGAGCTTTGTGTCAAAAGTATTTCTCAAGAAATAGAAAGCGTTGTTTAGATGCTACTCCTAGAAGGCAAGTAGGATCGCCCATATGGAAACTGCTTAGGGCCACTTTGCCCTACTTTTAGAACACTCTTAATTGGGTCCCAAGAAATGGGAAGAATATAAATCTTTGGGATGATCAAATAATTGGCCAAGTTCTCTTGAGAGACAAAGTTTCTTTGTATCCTCTTCGGAAATGGATTTTGAGTCAGCACAAAGTTTCCCTTCAAGACATTTCGATCTGGCATTCTAATAGGGTTTGGTTGGGTTGGAATCTAGGCCCAATCCCACCTCATCTCGCTCAACCTTCTTAGTCCCTACTTATTTCCCTTAATGGAGCAGCCCCATTTCATCAACAGCAATGAAACAGTAGGGGTTGGGGTATGAATGGTTACTCAATGAAGGAAAGCTATAAATATTTGCTTAGGAGACTCGTGCTTCCTAAAAAATCAAATGTATGGCGAAGTGTATGGAATAATGATGGGATTCCTAAAATCAATAACTTATGTTGGCTTTTAGCCAACAACAAACTACTAACGGGGGATAATATGAGTAAGAGAGGTTTCAAGGGACCTTTTAGATGTGAATTATGTAAAAACATAATAGAATCATCTCAACATATATTCTTTGAATGTGAATTCTCCAAATAGGTATGGCATCTGGTGTTCTTGGAGGTGTTTCATAAGATATCTTGGAAAACAACATGTAAGTCCCTAGTGGAAAAATGGGGATCTTCTTCTAAGGGATCTTTCTATGGGAAATCAGTATTTCAAAGATCTTGGAAAGCATCTTCAAAATTTGTTTGTTGGAAATTGTGGTTGGCCATAAATAAAGCCATCTTAAAAAACAAATTCCTTCCTCCCTCCTCTATTGCAACATTTTTTATGGGGAAAAAGGTTGAATATGTGAATTCCAAAAGAATTAGAGTGGAATATCTCCAAAAATTGGAGTTGGAGGAAGAGAATTTGATGGCTAAACTAGATATTCAAGTGATAATCTCTCCAAAGATTTCCCAAAGATAATTCTGGAAGATTTGGGTATCAGTGGTGGAGTTTCGTAATTGGCTTTCCTCTCATTCAGGGTATACCCTCTCCTTTGATGGGGTTTCAAAAGGACACCCAGAGGAGGCAGGTGCGGGGGGGAGAGAGTGTTTTATGGCCCTGGACAAATTAAAGAATTTGATTTTTTTTGGAACCTTGGTATCACTACAAATAATACTCTAGAAGCCTATGCAGTCTATCAAGAGGTGCAATTAGCACTTCAGAAGCAACTTATGTAGTTGAATATAGTGGGGGAATCTAAGAACACCATACAATATTTTGTTTCTATCTCCAATCTAAAGAATATTAAGTTAAAATATCTCATAGGAAGGATTTGGCTTTCTCTTTCCAATATCTTTGTCCAGTTTTTCCACATTCTAAGAAAAAATAATAAGGTAGCAGACAAAATGGCTAATAGACCCATTGGTTTAGCCCAAGGCTCATTAGGAGTTTGTGGGAAGGTAAGTCATGTAACCCTTCCCTAATCAAAGCGGCTAGGATATTGGGTGGGACCCTATGGGTCCACGTAAGGATCCCTTGGAGGAGAGTGCATGGAAAGCTCATGTCAAGTTCATGTCAAGTTCTCGATTGGACAACCTCACGTCTCTTCGATCCATGGTGAAGGCTCGATTGCTATTATATATGATTATGATGTAGGTGCAAACAAGGTTACCATCATGTGGAAAGTGTACTTGGCCCCATGGGAATTTAAGGAAGACAGTACGTTCAAATCCTTATTTAGATTCGTGTTTTCTAAATTTAGTGGGGGATGGGAGTGAATGATTCAAGGATATGTTCAGGTGTTGGAATTATAGGTCATGGCATTGGAATTAGTTAATGTGATTCATTGGGTGGTATTGTTGTGTGAAGATATCATTGCAAAATGTGGTTGTGATATGGACAAGGTAGAAGATGCATGTATCCATATGATTTGGACTAGTTGCAATTCCTTTAAAGCAGGGATTGAAATCTTAAATCCTGGTTGGGTGAACAATTTTCTAAGGAGGGGGGAATATTGGAAGGGTGATTTCATTTTGTGGCTAGTATTGTGGTTCTTGGGAGGTGAATCGGTGCATGGAAATGGTCAGGTAAGTGTTGATGGAAATATCTTGAATTGGTCGAGTCGTGAGGATAGTAGACATGAGTTTGTTGGGCAAGTCTTCAATTGGGACGGTGGAATCCTGGTCTTTTTTTCAAAAGGTACCTGGGATTTCACTCCCGCTCATCATTTCTAGTTCTTTTTGCTCCCAGGCTGCATTATGGTGCATGGGAAGCTGGTAGGATTTGTGATTGGCAGTGTGGTGGTTTGACTTCAAGTTGGATATAGAAACAATTGCAGGCACACAATGGCAGCAAAGAATGTTGGGATCTTGGTCCAAGTAGAGGAAGATATGGATGATAACTTCTCTGCAAATCAGAAGTTGGAAATTAAGATTAATGCTCTTAGCTCTCAAATCTCATTTTCTTTAGAGACATTGGGCCAGCATCGGGTGTTAATTGGGCAGCGCCAAGATGAGGTGGACTACTTGAGAATACATGGGGAATCTCTCCAACAACAGTTGGATCAGCGAGAGGAAAGGATGGAATCGCCAACCCAGGCTATCGATTTGGGTTGCTCACACAAGCCAGAGGAGAAGCAGATGTAATTGTTTTTGGATCTAAATATTGCAGCGGTGTCCTCATAAGAGGAAATTCTGAAAAAAGGAAGAGGTCTAAATGCATCATTCTCAAGATTGACATGTTTTGTTTTGTTGTTAAAATACTTGGTGTGTTTTATCGAATATATTTCATACAGTATGGAAATAGTAATAGGAGATTATGGAACTATATGCAGGATCTAGAAACTTGGATAGTAGATGGACTGTTGGAACTGAAAAAAATTTATGTTAATCAGTTCCTTGATGTTGTACTTAGCGATCTCGATTGTTCCCTTTTTAATGAATAAAATTTTCCAGTCTTTGTTATAAAAAAAATAGTGTGGGAAGTACAAGTAAACTCGTCAGGGCTATGGACGCCTGCTAGCAACGAGGAAATGCTTGTATGGTAACGAGGCAACTTCGTCAAGGCTATGGATGCTCACTGGTAGTAGAGAAATGTTGGGAAAAGAGAGATGAGGAACACACTTATGTGGATGTTTGCTTGTTATAAAAGGGAAAACCCATGGTTGAACTAAAGCTAATCTGAAGTGTGCAGCCCATAAAAGAATTTATCTCATTAATTGGATCTTTGAAAAGGGTGTGTTAGATTACAAGTACTAGAAATATTGGGTTATATATTTTAGAATTTTTGCGTCATTGTGGTACCCATGACTATTGGAAAATTGCTTGCATTCTTCTTGAACTTATCTTTAAAACTCATATATGAAGCAAAGGCCTAGACTTCTATTGACAGAGATAATTGGTTCTTCCAATGTGTCGTTATTTGTTGTGACCACAACAACCCCCCTTTTACTTTTACTTTTACAAGCGAAAGGAAAGGGGCCCCCTACTAAAATTTCAAACCCATTGCCTAATCCTCTACTACTTGAGCCTAATGTTATATATTTTCCTACATTAAGGGAGTGGGGTGTTTTATCTTGATGGACAATTGTTTTTTATTGGTGTTCATTATTCCTTTTCATCTGATCATGTCAAATGTCTTCATGTTTCTAGGTTTTGTTGACATTTGTATGATGGAATTGATGTGTCATCTTCTGACCTTTTGTTGATTTCGAAGTGCTTGGTGATCTTCCGCGGCGGTAAGGTTTGTTTTATTGCATGTACTGATTGACTAACTCAAACTATGCATCTTCATTCTAGCATGATTGAGCTTCATGTTTTCATCTTTTATATTGTTCCATGTAGATCTTAATCTTTTGTTTTGAACTCTAAGTCTAAATCACCTAACTATTGATCCTTCTTTTGAGTTGAGGCTTGGCACATGTAATTTGAAGACATTCATCTACCACCACCATGCTATCGTTGAATAAACCTAACACTCTCTTCTAAATTGGATTAAGGATAGGGAATATATTGTTTATGTATTGGAAAGTTTTCTTGTAGTCGCATGGCTGATGTCATTATTCTATTTTGTAGGAGCAGGTTTGCATAGAAACTTCCTTTGCATGACCGCTCCAGCCTTGAGAGGCCTGTGGGAAAATCTCTTGATCCTTGTGTGCGACCTAGACCTTGATTCTTACCTGGATTCTCCTTATTGGGGAAGCAGATCACCTTCGCTTGCAGTTTCCTCAAGGTTCGAAGCCCCAAGGCTATCGAACCTACCTTTTCTACAAGCCTATCCCTAAACCTTTTCAGACTAATATAAACTGAGTCTCTTTTGTTCTTACCTCTCACCAAAATCCATGCCATAAGTCCATTTAGCTTCTTGGTTGTGAATCATTGTTGTACCTTCGGCTGGCGCTTTTTAGCTATTTGTCGCATGCACGGTGGTCTGATGTAGAGACATTTTCCTCGACCTGATCTATTTCTTATCCTCCTAATCTGAGCATATATGCCCTCTTATATGTGTATATTGACCGGATTAACTTGTTATGCACACTTGATTGGGGTCGACATCTTGTTTCTACTCATCGTAACTTGCGACATTAAAACGTCACATGAAGCATCGTCCTTTCCCTTTCATATCTTGCCCTTTGTCGTGGTTTAATCATCACAACCTTGGTTACCATATGCCTTGCTCCTCTCCATAGCGTTTGGATTCTTGAATCCTACCCTATACGTTTTTTTTTCTAAATTGCAGTCGATAAGTGCAGAACCCTGAGAGGGCATGGAACCTGGACTCGTGCAATTTTAGCTTAATTTTTTAACTCGTAATTTAATTTAATTTAATTTTAATTTTTCTTTATATATATATATATATATATATATATATATATATAATATTAAGGGAAAACTATG
>ML788213.1:97515-110278 GCA_009831015.1 Picea engelmannii | reverse complement strand
TGTATATTATTTTATTTTATTTTGCCATAGTTTTCCCCTAATATTATTTCAAGTATTTGATTTTACCTAAGGAAAAATTTATTCACGTTGAACATTTTACATGGAGTTAATTTCCTTTTTTTTTTTCTACATAGATAAACTAATTTGAATTAAACAAACAAACCATTTAATTAAAACCTAGAATGTAATATACATTTGTATATATATTCATTTTAATTTTGACTTTAATTATTTTAATTTATTTTTTTCATTTTTTAATTCTAATTTATTTTTCCTTTTTTTTAACCAAACCCTAACATATACATACCTTTTTTACTTTTTATTTTCACCCTCACACTATCCCAAGTCCTATTTTTAAGGATTCCTTATATTATAGGAATTCCCTATTTTTTTAGGAAGAATTCCCTATTTTTTTAGGGAAGAATTCCCTTATTTTTTTAGGAAGAATTCCTACCCTCGCAAGATGGCATTGGAACCACATTATCCTCATTAAAATTTTTGTTATTCTTAAATACCTTGAAATTTCCGGCAAAATATATCATAACATGATTGGTAATTATTTTTATTGCAAAGAATTTAGTTCATATAAATATGGACGAGGATGTGTGGTTTAATATTATTATATTTCACCATTCTATCTTAATCCCGACGACTAGGCACTTAAAGATTATTGTATTAATTATATGTGTTGAAAAGAGTGCATGAACGGGGATTTTTAAATGTTTTTTTACTATGTAATGTACCCACGAGACATGGTCGGGAGTGGATCACTGACGTCATCTTTAGCGAATCCACTCAGTTTTACCACACCTATCAACACAAAAACCCAACGACAACCTAAACCTTGACTTGGATATATTATTATAATATCTCCCTGAAATATGTGCACCTTTCTAAAGCTTATTATAATATTTATTTTGCAAACCATACATTACCATATGGTAAGTGAAATTGGTCATCAGTGAGTGATTGAGTTGGATTAGTCGTCAGGGAAATGAGTAAGTGGAGTGTGAGAGCTCACATGACGAAAAGGGGGTGTATTATATTATGTTTTTTTTAATATTTTTTTGTTTTTTGTTTTTTTTTGTTATTTTTGTATTTTTTTGTTTTTTTAATTTCTTGTATTTTATTTCTTATTTTTTTGTTTTTTTTTAATTTATTATATTTTTTTATTTAATATTTTTGTTTTTATTTTTTTATTTTTATATATTTATTTTTATTTATTTTATTTATTTTTTTATTTGTTTATTTAATTTCATTTTTAATTTTTATGGATTAAATAATTTCTCGTAAAATAAATAAATAACTAACATGAATTGGTTTAATGGTTAAAAACATGTGTTTCCATCCTTGAAGGTCACATGTTCAATTCTAGAGGGTGTAGAGTAATTATTTTTATTATTATTAATTTTAACTTTAGTAATTTTTATTTTTCATTAATGGGGGTAATTAGTTTAGTTAATTTTTATGTCAATTGGGTTTAGACCGAGTGGTTTGTGCTGAGGGGTGTCCCCTTCCCCCCACCCATGTTCAATTCCCACAAGTGACATGTTGAGCTCTTAAATGAGTATGCTATCGAAAAAGCCTTGACTTTCTACAAAATATGGTTTAACCTAGGTACCATCCTCGAAATGAGGGGAAGTGCTTTGTGGGTTTCCCCGGGAGTTAATCCAAGGAAAAAAATTTAGTTTAGTTAATTTTAATTTTCTTTGATAACATTGATTTAGTGGTTGATTTTTGTTTTTAACTTTGTAAATAATTGTAGAATAATGTGAATGATTTTGTTATTTTTTATTTTTGATTTTTAATTATTTTACCAATTCGAAAAAGGAAAAATTAGCTTAAATTAAACGACAAGCCACAGGTTCCATGCCAACTCGGATTCTCATTCAAAACATCTGTAGGGGAGGAACCATTTAAATCGTTGTTTGACAAACTTTATAATGCAAGTAAGACTCATTTTGTGGGTTGAAGATCAATGGTCCAGATTAACCTAAAGGCTAAATCAATGGTTGTTGAGCGGCGATCTTTAAGTGGGAATAACTTTTGCTATAGGTGTCGAAGTTGTGTCCATGATACCTCGATGTAAAGGTATCAGATAGAAGAATGCAGTGGCATAGGTCTCCAAGAAAAAAAAAGTGACAGAAGACATCAGGAAAAAAAATGGAGGGCCCAATACTGCTTGATGGAAAGATGAAGGAGAGAATAATAGGTTGGGATAGCAAGTGTTGGCAAATTGAGAGTACAAATGGTCCAAAAATGCAAAACATGGGTGGAACCCGAATTTGGATGAAGAATCGGATATGCAGACTTCAAACAAGCATATCTCGAGCTACAAACAACGAAATCATACCAGCAATGGCTCGATAGAAATATGAGATAGAGGAGAAGAAGCCAAAATGGTGTTGTTCAGTAGACCAAAGCCAGAAATGCCCAAAACCACTCAAGAAATTTAGACGATGAAGACAATCGGCATAGTGGATAATATTTTTAAATAGATATCATTTGTAAATTATCCTAGGGAGAATGCAACCACCTAGGAGTCTATTCGTCTTCCATTTGTAACTCCTGCATCTAAATTTTCAAAAATGTAAAAGAATTTTGGAATGTAAAAAATACAAAATTAGGGGGAAAAATGAACAACCATGAGAGTTGAAGAGTTTCTCTTGTTTTATAAAAGAGAGCTCGTTGAATGTAAGAGGGGACTTTTTCCCTTTGTAATGAAATATGGTAAGTTATTACTTTTAATTTAATAAAGAGCGGAAGATATTTTGAAGTCATAATTGTTTGCAAATGCTTGTGGGACTATTATACACTTGTATTTGTGGTTTAATTTTTTGGGGTATTGATCATGTGAACTATTTATGTCCTTAGTATCTAGAATCCTTTTAATGTTGTGATTTCTTATGAGTGCAGGGGTGATGTTACAGGTCTCCTCTTCAACTATTTGAGATGACATTTGCAATATTATTGATATAAAATAATTTGGTTTCCATCAACTATTTTTGTTGTCCAAGTATCGTTTTAAGATTTGCCCATCTATTAGTTTTGCTCTCGGGATAGATTAGAAGTAGTCAGAATTAGACTAGTTTGTTTTTAGTGTTAAGAACCAAGTATCAATATAGCATAGAAAAACCTCAGAATAAGTACTCAACGCCTTGAAAAGAGAGAGAATTCCATATAATAAGCCTCTTCGAGGGGGCAACCTCCTTATACACCACATAAATGTTCAAGTACAGGATGATTCCAAATGAAAATGTCTCCTTGGTATATATAGGAGACTAGGAGGTACAATTACAACTAATAGACCCAAGCCGACATAAATAAAATAACATTACTAATGTAATATTCCCCAATTAAGGGGTAATGTGCCACTATTTAGGGCTTAACATGCCCCTCCCCTTCAGACAAGTGTCGTCCACAACACTTGAGTAATTATGGATGCTTCTGTATAAAATACTCATCTTCCCAAGTGGAATATTCAACAGGAAATTTCCTCCACTTAATGAGATACTCTAAAATGGATCTATTCCTCAGCTGGCGAATACTTGTGTCAGTGATGGCTTCAGGCTCCAATATGAGTTTCCCTTCCTCGTCAAGTTCTGGCAATATAGTTTGACCTATGATCTTTTCACCTATAACCTTCTTTAAGCATGAAACATGGAAAACTGGGTGTACTCATGAGGATGCAGGCAACTCCAATTTGTATGCCATAGTACCAATCTTTTGCAACACCTTATAAAGACCATAGTACTTTGGAGATAATTTAGTATCCTTCTTGGCTTGCTTGAGGGACATCTATTTGTATGGTTGTAGTCTTAAAAATACCCAATTCCCTACTTCAAAACTTTTTTCACTACGATGTTGATATGCTTGTTGATTCACGTGATTTTGTGCTATGGTTAGGTTGTCCTTTAAGATTTGGAGAACTTGTTGTTGATGCTCGATGTGATCCTCCACTACTTGAACCTTGGATTTTTCTCTTAGAGAAGAGGTGATGGAAGGAGTGTGGTATCCATAGAGTGCCATAAATGGTGTCATTTTTGTTGCAGTATGAAAGGAAGTGTTATACCACCATTCTACCAAGGGTAACCATTTGAACCATTGTGTTTGTTTATCATAGACAAAGAAACGAAGGTATCCATCAAGACATTTGTTCGCTATCTCGGTTTGTCCATTAGATTGATGATGATAGGATGATCTATGAGCCAATTGAGTACCCAAACAAGAAAATAATTATGTCCAAAAATGTCCAGTGAAGATAGGATCTGTGTCACTTACAATAATCTTTGGGATTCCATGTAGTTTTTGAATTGTCTCTATGAATGCGATGGCAATTGTACTGGATTTGAAAGGATGCGAGAGTGCACAAAAGTGTGTGTACTTGGTCATTCTATCAACAATCACCATGATGACACTCTTTCCTTCAGACTTGAGTAACCCTATGATAAAATCCATGGAAACCTCCTCCCAACTCTAACTTGGGATGGCTAATGGTTGTAAAAGACCTGGGGTCTTAATTGTTTCCACATTATTTTGTTGGCAAACCAAACATTTTGCTATAAACCTTTGAACATCAATTTTAAGGCCATCCCAAAAAAAATCCTTCTTGACCCTATGGTAGGTTTTCAAAAATCCCGAGTGCCCTCCTACCAGAGAGGTGTGCAATTCCAATAGTACCTTTTGTTTGATTTGGGAGTTCTTACATAAATATAAGGGATCTTTGTACCATGGTGAATCATTTTTCCATGTAAATGTATCTGATGCACTCGAATCCTGCTGCAACCTTTGAATGAGAGTCCACACATTTTTTTCATTCTTCCATTCATCCCTCGCTTCTATTATCCAATCGGGTTTGATGATCGAGATAGCATAGAGAAAGGCCTCAACATCTTCATCATTTCTTGAGAGTGCATCTGCCACAACATTTTGCTTCCCTTTTTTATAGATGATTTCAAAATCATAACCCAATATCTTGGTCACCCATTTTTGTTGTTCTTCTGAAGATAGTCTTCATTCCGAGAAGTATTTAAGACTATCATGATCTGTTTTGACCTTGAAGTGCCTAGCTATTAGGTAAGGGTGCCATTTCTTCAATGCATGTAGTATTACCATCATTTCCTTCTCATAAATGGGTTTGTGTAAGTCCTTTCCCTTGAGTGGTTGACTTTCAAAAACAAAGAGCCTTCCTTCTTGCATTAGGACAACACCAATGCCATTTCCCGAGGCATCACATTCCACAATAAAAAAAATTGTGAAGTTTGGTGTGGTCAAGACAGGAGCTTTGCACATCACCTCTCTAAGTTGTTCAAAATCTTTAGTTGTCTCCGGAGTCCATGAAAATGCATCCTTCTTAGTTAGTGTCGTTAAAGGTGTTGTTATTCTCCCATAGTTCAAAACAAACTTGTGGTAGTAACCTGTCAAACCCAAAAATCCTCTAATATTCTTCAATGTTTTGGGAATCGGCCAGTCCATCATGAACTTAATATTGTTAGGGTCTACCTTGACACCTTCATGAGGTACAATATGACCCAAATACTCTACCTCCTTCACCCCAAAGAAACATTAGTTGTTGTTCCTTTAGTAGTTGTTGCTCCTTTAGTAGTTGTAGCACCTTGTCAACATGTCTCACATGATCCTCCCAAGACTTTCTATAGATTAGTATATCATAACAAAATACTAACACAAATTTTTGAAGGAAGGACTTGAAAATGGAATTCATCAACCCTTGGAATGTGGAAGGTGCATTTGTAAGGCCAAAAGGAATGACCAAAAATTCATAATGGCCTTCATGATTTTGGAATGTTGTTTTTGGAATATCTTCTTCCTTCATTCTAATCTGATGATACCCTAAATGGAGATCCAACTTTGTGAAATAGATTGCTCCATGTAGTTCATCTAACAATTCATCAATGACATGAATGGGAAACTTATCTTTAATAATGATCTTGTTGAGCTCTCTATAATATGGACACATACGCCATGAGCCATCTTTCTTGAATACCATTACCACCAATGCAAAGTAAGAACTTTGGCTAGGTTTAATATTGCCAACCTCTAACATTTCTTCAACCATACGCTCAATTTCACTCTTCTAGGCATAAGGGCATCTGTAGGGCATGATGTTAGGAGGAACACTCCCAGGAATTAGGTGAATATCATGATCATGATTTCGAGTGGGTGGAAGACCTTTGGGAATATCTTCAAATACTTTGGAATTCTTACCAATTATCCCTTGGAGATCTAGGGAAATAGATGGCTTAGATGTTTGAACATGTAGTGAGCATAGTTTTGAAATAACACCTTGGTTCCCCTTTTTCAATAATTTTGTTATGCCATTAGAGCTTATCACCTTACTGGGTTTCCCAGTGATACCTCTTAACTCAATTTCTTTTCCTTCTAATGAAAAGTTCTTGAAAATTAAAATACATGGTTCCTAATGATTGTAGCCATTGTATTCCTAGTACGACATCAGCATCGCCCATGGGTATATCAATAATTGGACTATTCATTACATATTCCCCCATAGTAAGATTGATCTTATTTCATTTTCCTGAGAAATTGATAGTTCCTCCGTCTACAATTATTACTTGAAACTATGGCGTTGGATATACAAATCAATTGAGAGCTTTGGCTAATTTATAGTGAATGAAATTATGAGTACTACCAGAATCAATTAGGACTATTACCCTTTTCTTTTTTATATATCCTTCGATCTTGAGGGTTTGAGGAGTGTTAATTCCAGGCAATGCATTACATGATATCGTGGGAGTCAACTCTTCAGAAGAAATTGCTTCTACGTTTTCATCTTGAGATGGTTCTTGTTCTTCTTCTTCTTCTTCTTCTTCTTCCTCTTCACAATCTATGTAGAATAATTTCTTCTCACCACACTTATGTCCCTTATTGTACCTGCTTTCACAATTAAAGCATAAACCTTTTGCTTTTCTTTCCTCCAATTGTTGAGGTGTCAACCTTGTAGGTTGAGGTGTTTTAGAAGAAGGAGCATTATTCTCTCGATAGATGTTAGGATTGGTCCTTCTAGTAGCCATAGCCATATTTTTACTTTCAACGTTTCTTGCCACCCTAAATGCATTCTCCAATCATTTGGGTTCCCAAAGGCGAACCTCATGTTGAATGTTATCCTTTAAAGTTCCTATGAATACATCAATCAAGTGCTCATCTGGAATATATGTTACCTTTATATTCAATCTTTGGAAGTTCTCAATGTGCTCTGTAACTGAACCCTTTTGCTTCAGATTTATCAATTGTCTAAAGAAGGTATTGTTCCTTGTATCCTCATAGTGTGTTACCATTTCTTCCATGAAAATTGTCCAAGTGACGAGTGATTTGCGAGAACAAATCCATCGATACCATACAAATTGATTAAGTTCTAAATATAAAGAAGCAATTCATACATTTTGTGTATGTGGCACATTATGTAGATCAAAGAATTTCTCCATCTGAAGTATCCATGTGATTGGGTCCTTGCCATCAAAATTCCTCATATCGATCTTAAGAACATGGTTGGTCTTCAACCCAAATTTGAAGTTTCTCCATTCTTGATTCATCTTCCTTGTGTCCTCATCATGAATTTCATGGGATACATTTTTACTTCCAGGTGTCCTCTCTATTAGGAAATTTTCCAATCCTTCCATGATCTCCCTTTTTAAACCATCCATCTTAGTATCCATTATTTCCTCCAATTTAGATTCAGTTGAATCCATCATCCCTTGTAGTTCATATTTTGTCACTGTCTTCTTTTGTAATTAATTTATGTCCCTACGCATTTCTTCACCTTCATCAAGATTCCAGGTAGGACTATCTGGAGGTTTATTTGGTGTAGAAGTTCCCTTTTTTTGTGGCATGTTGGCCAAGTATCACTTTTAAACCTTGATTTTGAGGTGGTTCTGTTAGACAATCTTTCTTTTGTTGTATCTCCAAAGTTTAATCCCTTATGGGTATGAAACTTTTTGTTTTGTAGTTCTCTGATATATCTTATCTTCAATGCCATGGGTCTGATCAAAATTGGATGTTCCAAGTGGAATTTACAGTAACTTCCCCACAACTTGCTGATTTTTTTCCTTTCCAAGAGATCTCACTTGTATAGCGTTCCCTACACAAAATAATTGATATAAAATTCTGAAACTTGTACCAGATATACTATGGACTTTCCACTATCCAATGCAACCAATCTCACTCAATTTGGGTACTCTAGGAAGAAGTTATGATTGTATTACCCAGAACACCTGCTTGAGACTAGTCATTAGGAATAGTCAGATACATTATCTTCCCCACGGTGTATCTACAAATGTAAGATGACCCAGAAGCTCAAATTTTTATCACAGATACCTTACTAATTTATTTTAATAACCTCGGGATTTCAGGGTCTCAAACTTTACAGAAAAAAAATTATAGCAAAAAATCCACAATGACTCAATTCAATATGATTCCATAACCCTATATTACACAGGTTGTATCTCTGAAAGTATAAGGCCTCAAGAGTTGAAATTTTAACCCAACATACCTTGATTGGGCTACTAAATATCCTCCAAGGGGTTCCTTCTGAAACATTGTAGAAAAAAAATTACAGCAAAAATTCCAAGGTGTCTCAGATGTAGCAGCGAAACCCCAAGACCTTGAGCTCTGATACCATATGTTAAGAACCAAATATAAATATATCATAGAAAAACCTTTGAATAAGTACTCACCACCTTTAAAAAGAGATAATTTCAGATAATAAGCCTCTTCAAGGGAGCAACCTCCTTATACACCACATAAATGTTCAAGTACAAGATGATTCCAAATGAAAATGTCTCCTTGGTACATATAGGAGACTAAGAGGTACAATTATGACTAATAGACCCAAGTTGACATAAATGCAATAACATTACTAATGTAATATTCCCCAATTGATGGGTAATGTGCCACTATTTAGAGCTTAACATTTAGTTAGATCGGCCTTAGGTTTTATTAGAATTCTTTGGGGGGCAGTCTGTTGTCTTTCTCCTTTTTCTTATTTTAATTATGAGCGGCAACGAGGCCCATATACTCTTCGAAAATGCCACACCAAACGAGAGTAGGTATGATTGGGACCCATCATCTAATATTCTCCCTTACCTGCTTGACAGGCCATTCAGACCCGTCAACAAGAAGTTCACACATACATGGATTGCACTACATTTCCAACTGGAGAGTTCCAATTTCATTAGAAACCTTCGTATTTGTCGCTTCGGGAATCCACTCTGATGAACTTCCATGACCTACCAGTGTTTGGGACTACCAGAGAAATTTCAATATGCATCAAATTATTATCAATCAAGTACACAATAGTTTTTTGTGGCTGGATAAGGCATATCCCATACATGTTAACGATATTCACAAACTGACAGGTCTGTCAATGGAGGGGTAGGATGTATCTCAAGGTTTTCGAGGCTCAGGTAAGCATGGATGAAAGAGATTAGAACTCAACCTCTACAACAAGTATGGAACCCATCAATGATGAGCAGGTATGTTGCGCCTGCTATATGATCATCGACAAAGTAATGAAGAACTACTCCAAGGGTGTGTGCACTCTAGACACTATATCCATTATTGAGTTTTGTAAACAAGGAGAGTCATTGAATCGGTGTAAGTATTTTCTCACAAAGATGTTTCAAGCCTGTGTCGACATGCATGAAAGAGATTCTTATTAAATATATGGTTACATGTTGGTCGCATTCACAATGTGGAAATGGAAGATGCCACAGGGTTGCCAACTGTCCTACACTCCAGACCGTTAAGTCTCCAAGATGTTCAACCCTTGGCACGCTCAAAATGATAGAACCAACACAACAACCAATAATAATGTCTTTTTGTAGTGGTATAATGACCTCATCAATGCAACCTAATGGATGAGAATTTCACAAGAGATGTAGAACCGACATACCAAAAAGATATGGTTCAGCATGAGTAGAGATCACACTTTTGTCAGACCCCTCAGTGTTGCGTTGGCTCTGTTTCACACTACCCCATTGCCTTTCTATCTTAATGAGGCAATTTTGGACAAAGAGGTCTCCTCATGTCTAAGAGTACAGTGGGAGAAGAATAAATCGTGCATAACGTATACGATGTTTGTGATATCACAACAAGCAGCCCCAACACAAGAAAATGTCCTTGGTTCAAGAACCATAGCATCGAAGAGACAAAAAACACCCCTGAAGTCAGAAGAGGATGAGGAAGAAGAGACATTGTTGAGGTCAACCTTGTTGTCTCCCTTTCCATCGATTTTGAACACTTCTACCATCTCAGGTAAGGTGTTTTACAATGTTCTTGCAACTGCATTTCCTCCTAAGAAAACCCACACTATCTCACCATCTACATCCATCCCAGACCTCATTATCATTGATGTAGTACCCATTTATTCACTCCCACCCCTCACTCACACCATCTCTCTTAAACCATCCTCCATACCCATTATCACTATCCATGATGATCATGTGGTCAAATTACAGGGTACCATCATTATTGAAGAGGTTAGTCGGCAAAAAACTATCTCTATTGTCGATGTCCCTCTATCTCCTCCACCATTCCCTCCCCATACTGACATTGAAACTGTTGAGAAACAGTCTAGTGACCCATTCACTATGACTGCAAGAACCACAGTCAACATTCCACCCCCCTTTCCCCACATTTTGCAAGTCAATATCCCACTCGACACCCCATCGAAGACTAACCCCAACCCTGATCCCACTAAAGTACCAGAGGTGCAAGATCAGATGGCTCAAGATCCTCCAAATGACCTTATGGATACGTAAGAAGAAGCTAATTTATCTCATAGCACCAACTTAGTTAAATAACAAGTCGTGTCACTACTACAATATCCCCAACAATGTTGCACCATACTACAATTACCCCTAGAACAACAGAGATGATGAGCATGCTCGCGCTAGACATCCAAGTCAGGCTCACACGTAGCTTCTGAGTTACTTTGGCTAGCCCCGATGGTGAAAGCACACCAAGTCTAACTGAAATATATGTCACCAATGGATATATGATTGCATCAAGCTACCCATGAATCCACCTCCCACTAGTAGGGAGTTTGTAGCCCGGGGTCCACCTCGCAGCTCTTCAATCTTATGCGTGCCTCAACTGATGACCTTGAGAATAGTATTGTCACATCAAAGCAAGCCAACAAATAACTTACCTAGCAGATACACCAGTTGCACCATGAGTTATTTGTCATCACAAAGGACAAAGACCAAGAGCAGCAATTGCAAACACAGGCTAAGTCGATTGTTGAGGCAGTATCTATAAATTTTTCTCAAGTTTGGCCCACATTCAGGAAAGTGGCTCCAAATTTACCAGAAGACATCACCTTGGTTGCACCAGTAGAATAGATTGCACTTGTAGCAGGAGCATGGTCGCAGCTAGCAGAGAAGATAAACAATCTTCGGCAACAACTAGAGGCTATTCGGCTCTAGGAGCAGGAGCAGCCCAAGTCCATGTGCAAAAATATCACCCAAGTTGTTGTTGAAGGGAATATAGTCTGATCATCCCTCCATTCATGGGCCAATGACTGTAGAAAGTTGTTTACAATGGTTAACTACTAGGTCGGCCTACTAGAACAAAGGAACAAGCTAGAAAAAATAACTATGAGTTCAAATCCAGCAGAGACACCTAGAGGCACAGGAAATAATTGATCCCATTGCACAAAAAACCAAGTTTGCAGAAATCCAGGAAGCAGATAAGTAACTTGATGGAGTCTATGAAGCCACTCAGGAAGCCAAGAAAAACTCAGGGATTCCAGACTTATGGTTCAAGATGCATATGTCAAGATATAGTAGTTGGATTCAGTTGCAGAAAACGAGTGACAGACTCTTCTTGTCACCAATCCTGAGGAGCCAAATATTACAGCAGCCCAAGAGTTTGTTGTGGGTACTTCAATTCTAGTAAGGAAGTGGCAAGATCGAGTGGATTAGTATGACAGCTTCCACCAACAAGAAATGAAGGTCGTCCCAGAGTTGGGCCCTTCCTTTGAAGGAGGCCCCGGTAAGGAAGCAAAAGGTCCACTCAGGGCGAGTCAACTGTTGTGGTCAGAACCTATTGGACCCTTCATTTTTGGGCATGTTTTTATTTTTGGAAAAGTGCCATAACCTATCTAAAAGATGACAAGCAGTGGAAGGAGTCAAAATCATCACATACTGGCTAGGGGATTACAAACTGTGGAAATGATTAGAAGCACTATGGGCTAAGTGAAAGTGTAAAAGAAGAAGAAATACTCAAAAGTTCCATGCATCAGTGGGTAAAGTAGCAAGAGCATCGAATATCAACGAAAATCCAAGAAGATAGCAAAAGAAATAATCCAAGAAGTGACAGGGGAAAAATGTTCGACAACACAGGTATTCCAATAGAGGATGAACACCTTCAGTAGCCACTCACATAACCAGATAAAAGATCAACACACCGATGTTTTCACGTGGTAAAACCCCTACAGGGAAACATCCACGGCCCCAGCCAACGCGGCCACTTGGAGCAGTTTATTAATGCAAAGAAAAATATTACAGAGAGATTTTACAAGAGAGTTTCTCACAATCGATCATCGGAAAATGACCCTCCATGCTCTTTAAATAGAGATCATGGACCAATCGGGTGTTAAGCCACGGATCAATGGTCTTTAAGATCGAGGAGAGTATGAACCGTCAGATCACTCTATGTCGGGAACATATCGTGACCGTCGGATTTCCTAACTACAAATGCATACTAATGCATACTAAAGAAACACACT
>ML788213.1:49881-65966 GCA_009831015.1 Picea engelmannii | reverse complement strand
TCGAGAGAAGGACAACTGATCAATGGTCACTATCCGGCCTTCATGTGGAAACAATAAGACTCGAAAAACTGTAGCGACCACTGCTTGCATTGCATAAGTCCAGCTACGACCTAACAATAGATTGTAATCGATGGGGGCATCAACCACTTCTACTTTGACGCACACGGTCTTCCCCCCTAACTGGACAGGGAAAGAAGGAATGATGYCATGCGGTCGGAAAGAACGACCATCGAACGTAGTGAGGAGAGTAAGTGATGGAGACAACTCAGGTTGACCAATGTCTTTCCAGCATGCTAACGACATAACGCAAGTTGAAGCGCCCTCGTCTACCACCGTGCGAAAGATATTTCGTGTAAAAAAATTTGTGGGATGAGCCACTACTATCTAGAACGCGACGTGGTAAGGCAAATGAGGTATCAAGTCAGTCGTATCTAACATGATGGTACCCGGGTTACAAGTCTCAGTAGAGCCTAAAGCAGTCAACAAGGCTTTCCTATGAGCAGGTCAACTTTGGAGGACCTCCAAAGCGGACATAGCACAAGGGGTTTGTGATAAATCTTCCACCACAGAGTAGTTCTGGGCGGCCCTTGCATTTGGATTATGAGAAGCACGCTTGAACGCACCTTTTGGAATGCGTATCATCGCTTCACCCAATGTCTTCTCGATCTGTAGAGGAAGAGATGGGATCTCGGCTTCTTTGCCTTTCTCAGGGGCGCTTGGTTTGCTATAGTCGTGTGCTCTAGTCGTTATGAAAGCATCACTTTTTACCATATATACGTTCACGGAAGATGAATTGTTTGGGGGAGGGCAGTTTTCTTGGCTGCCCCCTTCGGCACTTGCAGAGGCTTGAGTTAAATTTTGCCCACGCTAAAAGGGATTAGTCAACATGGCATGTTGTTGCTATGTGACAAACTTCTGAGCCTCCGCAAGCCGAGGGCATAGATGGGTCGGTTGGTCTTCCGCACATAAGTTGCACGGATACCTCGCCTTCCTCTTTTCCGTGGTGCCCTCACCAGCATTATCATTTGGTTTTTTATCCCCCTTACTCTTCTTGCATTGTTTTTTCTTGCCTTCAGGCTGCTGGTTGGCCTTTGGGTTAGTCGTCTGTACGGAGTGTACTTCCGACGTTTGAGTAGGAGGAGCAGCCAAAGCAGTAGTCTGGCTAGTCACTGAGTGTTGTATAGACAACTACTGCAATTGTTTTGTCAATTGCTCAGCGGGCTTGGTTTGTGCCGAACCAACTATACCGTCGGCTTGTGGTCCGGCTCTCTGTCTAGTTTTATCCAGAATCGATCGTGGTGCATCTGGCAGGATGTTGTACAATAGACCAGACTGAGAATAGATAAGCTCAAACTGTTGAGCCCTCATGATGGCATCCTCCTTGGAGAAAACCCCTGAAGTTGTGACGTCTTTGGATAACTGCGGAACTAAAGACTTAAGGAACCACTCAAACAGGAATGCTGGTGGGACGGGTACTTTGATAAGACTCTTTCGGCGTTGCCACTCTCGAATATGATTCGAGATATGGTCCGTGGTCGTTTGCTCGAAATTAGCTAGCAACTTTGTGCCGGCGTCGTATCTCACAGGTAACTGGAAATGGTTGAGGAAGGCCATCGCCAGTTCGTCAAAAGAAGAATATCGTGAACGATCAAGCTCTATGTACCATTTCACGGCACTCCCTATAAGAGTGCGTTGAAACAATCGCAACTGGACGGAGTCATCTTTCAGTGAGTTAGACGAACACCATAAGTGGAAAGTAGTCACGTGATCACCTGGATCTTCGTTAGGCTTAGCCTCAAACTTTGGAATGTTCGAAGGCAACTTCGTTGGCATAGGGGGCCAACGCGGATCATGACAGATAGGATCATTTAACAACCGTGTCAAATCTGGCAAGTGTAACGTCGCCAAGAATGGTAGTTTAGGTTGCTGCTGATAGCTGGGATAAAAGGGTCCTGGAGTTTGACAAGCACCAGGTTGCCAGGAAAAGTTTGGCTGTTGGCCCGGGTTTTGGTAGAAACCGTGGCCCTGACCAGCGTAAGGGTTTTGCATTTGAGGAGACATCATTTGCTGATTCCCCATGAAGGACATAGGATGTTGGGCATTCTTCATGTTTGACGGACTTTGGGACGGATTACCCCATGCCGGTCCTGATGGAAGAGGCATAGAAGTCTTTCCGGGGTTCCATTCGTTGTAGAAAGAATTACCCCAGAACGGCATTCCAGAGGATGGAACGGATCCTTGTGCTGAGTTCCAAGGTCCTGGTATATGTGCCCCCGACGCAGGAATAGTACCCTGTGCCGGTGTAGACTGTCCAAAAATGGGTGTGCCCCCAAATGGAAAAGCAGTGGATGTGAAAGCGTTATTACCAAACGTCCCATTCCAAACAAACGGAGACGAACCTACCGGCAGAGTTTGCGCAGGTGTTCCTTGACTCCCGGCTCCAAATGAACTCGTGTGTGCAGGCTGCCCGGTGGACTGCTGATGCAATCCACCAAGCGAAGGGGACGAAGGAGGGATATGACCTCCAGCGTAAGGAAAAGCATTGAAAAGGACAGGAATTCCCCCGGGTTGACCTTGCAGAGGAGCGTTAGAGCTCCCCGCCCCCAAACCCAAAGTCTGTAAAGTGGAGGAAGTGAGTACAGGACTTGTACCTGAACTAGGCATACCATATGAAAACGGAGCGCCTGTCGCACTAGGTGTGTAAGGAGATGTGGCCACCGCGATAGATGGGGTCGGTCCACTGTGCGATGTAGTTGCGGCCGAGACCATGGTGGCTCGGACCGTCGACAAAGGCAAGTTAGGAGAAGCTTCTCCTATGGTAACAACAGTGATAAGAATGGAAGAATTCCCAGATGAAGTAACAGATTTTGGTTCCATAACTGGGTTAGGCACTGACAGGCTTTCGTAAAATTGAATTGGCACAATAATATTCGGCCAAGTATTAGTGTTTGAGGTTTCAACCAATCCAAGATTGGAGGTCGATCCCTCGGGGGGTTGTTCGGGCTCAAAATCCCTGGTTGCTTCGAAAGACCCTTGATGGTCTAGCTTCCACCTCAATGGTGGCAGGGGTGGCTCCAGTATCACCGGTGGCAGGCCCAGAAGCCTTCGTGATCGACGGAGCTCAGAATCCTCCACTGTGTGAGAAGATTCACGACACGCTAAGGTCTTCTACATTAACAAACAGTAACACTCACTAAAAGAAATCCCCTAGAAGATAAATCAAGCAAGCACTAAACTAGTTGGAAGAACAGTTGCAACAACCAACACTAGAGCAACTTACCGGTGCAAGTGCAACTCGAATACGGAATCACCCTCTGGGTATACTCTGCAAAGCGTGGCCCGATGCATGTCCTAGGTACTGCGGTATACCCCCGCAATCACCCGTGTATGTCCCTAGAAAATATTGGCAACTAGTTTTCCAGCACGTGAACAGTCACCAGGTGGGTACAGTCGGCAGTCGGGTAGACCACAATGAGCAGGGTATCAAGCCTGAAACCTGTCAAGGGTATCGATAGAAAATGGTCCGGAAGACAATTAAGGACCTCGAAACCCTAAGAGTAAATCTCCCCAGTGGAGTTGCCAATTTTGTTGTGGGGTTATTCTACCCTACGGACTAACAAGCTAGGGCTTAAACTTGCATGCAGATCATGACCCTTCAGAAATAACCTTTAACCTCCTACCCCAACCTAAAACCCTTTTTCACAAGCAAACAAGGGAAGAACCAACCAACCTTTTTATCGACGGCTGGTGTAGATCCTCTGTTGAGATTTATCTCCTTGCTTATGCTGCTCCTTCCAAAAAGCGATCCTGCAATCAAGACAAAACTACGCATGCATGCTATTGTTCTACTAGAGGGTTAGAGATTAAACACAAATCAAATAAAACATATAAAACTCGTGTATTCGGGATGGGAAAAGTATCTTTTTATTAATCTCAATATGAACCAACTTACAATGATTATATAGACCGGCCACCATTCCTCGATCCTGATCCTGGGCTCCTCCTCTTCTTTGTCCTCCAACTGCTTTGCTTGAATTCTCCTAAAGCTTGAGGAAAGGCTAAAGGGTTGGGACAAAACGGATTCGGCAATTGGGCAGAGTTTCTTTGCTATGATTTCCCCCCTTTGAATAGTGCCCCTACCCCTTCTTTTATAGGCTAGAAGGAGCTAGGGTTTTAGACGAACTCTCGGCCATGCATGGCTGGGAGTTCCAGTTAACTGACCCAAAGATTTTCGTCCCGGCGGAAACTTTCCTGATTTTTTTCTTTGTTAGGTAAACGCATGTTGTAGTGGGCCAGCCCGCGTTCCAACGCGTGCAGTATAAGGCCTGCTAGTGTTCCAACACGCCCCGTGCTAGGTTAGGGCGTGGGTTACTTGATTTAGGAGGTTTTTGAAGAGTCTGTTCAGCATGGATTTGGCAATGAAGGGCAATGAGTTGGCCTGATTCCAGGTAAGCATGGATGGTGCAATTTAGGGTTATAACAGTTTGCTACAACCATTACCAATTCCAAAAAAGAAGTGGGAAGTGATAACCATTGATTTTATAACTAAATTACCCAGGACAACAAGACAACATGATTCAATCATGGTAGTGGTTGACAAATTGACAAAGCCTTCTCATTTTGTTCCTGTAAAAACAACTCATACAACAGCTAATATTGTCGAAATTTACATGAAATAGATTGCTAGGTTTCATGGGATACCTAGGACAATTGTCTCAGACATAGACATAAAGTTTACTTCAAATTTCTGGTGGGGTTTATTTAAAGTATTTGGTACAAATCTGAACTTTAGCACAACATACCATCCACAGTCATATGGGAAGACATAGAGATTCAATTGAGTAATTGAAGACATGTTGAGAATGTATGTGATGGATAAACCATCTAAGTGGGAAGATTACTTGCACTTGGTTGAGTTTGCCTATAACAATGGGTATCAAGCTTCATTGAAAATGAGCCCATTTGAAGCCTTGTATAGTAGAAAATGAAATATTCCAGTGATCTGGGACAACCCCGCATATAGAGTGGTACTTGGGCCAGAATTGCTCAAGGATATGGAAGACCAGATGGTTAATATTAAGCATAATTTAAAGGCAACTCATGATAGACAAAAAAATTATGCAGTTAAGAACAGGACAACTAGAAAAATTAAAATAGGGGAGCATGTGCTTTTAAAAGTGAAGCCCAAGAAGATCTCTTTGAAGTTGGGTAGTTGTACAAAGCTGGCATCCAAATTCTATGGTCCATTTGAGATATTGAACAGAATAGGGTCAGTTGCATACATGCTTGCATTGTCTGCTTCCATGAATGTGCATAATGTATTTCATGTCTCTTTGATAATATATATATATATATATATATATATATATATATATATATATATATATATATATATATATATATATATATATATATATATATATATGATCCTAACCATGTTATTGATTGGCATCTGATTTAGGTATAGACAGAGGGAGACTTTCAGGTCCAACCAATGCGATTATTGGACGAAAAAGTCAAAATGCTCTGAAATCGAGTTATAGAGCTGGTAAAAGTCCAGTGGACCTGTTACGGTCCTGAAGATGCTACTTGGGAGAATGAAGATGAAATGCAAGCAGAATACCCACAACTTTTTGAATAAATTTTGAGACTTTGATATATTTTTTGTATATGCACTGAGGACAATGCCAAATTAAGGGGGAGGGGATGTAACACCCTGGGTTTTGAGCCCCATATTAAATAATGTATTTTGTTAATTGATGAGAGGCCAGAGTGCCTAAGAAATGTGATGTTTTGAGCATTATTAATAATAAATACATCACTAGATGCTATATGGACAAGGACAAGAGTTATAGGGGGCTATGATTCCACAAGAGACAAGGATTAAGGGGCTAAGTATTTATTTTATAATTTTAATTACCCATTTTGTTTAATGGAGAATATCAGTTACGTGAGCTTCTTCGGGGAAGGCCATGAGGTTCTGGATTCCCAAGATTTACAAAAACCCATCTTTGGTCTAGGGTGGGGGTTCTCTTCTTGTTTTGTTGTTGGTCGCTTCTTCCTCACTCATCCACTCATTCACTTTCACTCATGCACTCACTCGCCCAATTGCTCGTTGTTCACACCGTTCAACATGTTCTCACTCTATTAGCACTCTATAAATTTTGTCCGGCTAATAGACAAACAACAGAGGTAAATGTTTCAACATACTTTAGAGTTGGGCACTAGCCTGCTCAACTCAGAGAGGGATCTCTCCTGTCACTTGATATTTATTTGATAATCAGTGGCTAGATTTAGTTTGTTTTGGGGGGTTTTATAAAATTTGTTGGAAAAGAAGGGGAGGAACACTTAGGGATATGGAGTCAAAATTATGAAATTGAATGAAAACAATGACTGGCCAGTAGAACTCTCTAGAGGATAAAGGCTAAATGAGGCAATGAATCTGAGTTTTTAATTTGAGTTTAAGCAGGGTGTAAGAAGAAAAAGAAAACAAATAACTGTATCAGAGCATTACTGAAGTGAATTCTGAATTAGTTAAGAGGAAATTCACACAGTTTAAATTGCTTAAGCCGAAAGCATCACGAGATTAATTCTAAGCTTTTAACTATCCAATTTAAACAGAAGACAATGAAAATAGAAATAAAGAATCACAGGAAATACATACGATGAGAGAAGAAAAAACTCATATCACCACCATTAGAATTTTTTCATAGAGACTTCAAAATCTTCTGCATGTATATTCAATTCAGCTCCAGAAAATTACAATAGAGTTTAGAAGCAACAAAATGGTGCCCTTGCACTTCTGCCAACATTAATTCATTCAAAATTTCTAGTACATATACAATTTGATTACAATGGCTGAAACCGGAACGTTTCAACTTCTAAAACTGACTATAATAATTTCAACTGACAGTCTCAGCATATACACCGATTTACAATGATTAAGAAAAAAGTGTTTCATAGACTAGGCACAGATCTCTCTGACTACTTGGCTTCCTTAGCGCCATCTGTCATGCTCAGATCTCCTGTCAAATTTGTCATTTTAGTGACACCTGGAAGTTACTTACTGGTTCTTGGAAAACTACATTTCGTCTTGCCTAACCATGTGATCTCGTTCCACTATGAGTCAGAAGGAATCTCGTAATCCATCATCTTCTTTATCAGAATCTCCAGGTCAATGCAGGTAGCGTAAGACATAGTTGGCAACCCGATCTTCACTTTCTTGAACTGATTCAAAATCTCAAAGTCTGGAGCCAAATATTCCACCAAACTGGGCCCCTTCAGGTTCTCTTCCATGCCTTCAAATTTTGAATGATCCATTCTGCACTGAGTGGGGAGAGAATTGTATTCCTCTTGATTGTATAATTTCCCTTTACCATCCCAAAATGGTGGGAGGCCCTTGATAAACAATTGTTCAAATGTATCTTTAAACTCTTGTATGCTATGCTCTATTTGTACAGCTTTGGTTTCAACTGATTTGAGCAAATTGTGTTTAGTGATGTTCCTCCTTGCCCAAATGATCATTGCAGTTCTATCCTTTACTCCAATGGTCTTAAGATCAGCAGTGGGCACAAAATTCAGCAAGTTAGTAGCGTTAGCGATGATCTTCCAATCTTTTGACCTATGTCTACCAGGCCTTGTTGGATGCTTTCTCCTGCTTCAATTGTCCATCCAATTTTAGTGCATGTGTTGTCAGTCTTGAAACCCTCAGGCTCAAACTCAGGTAGTCTGAATATAGCATGTCACTGGCATTCCTATGGAACTTTACTTTGTCTATGGCACCAATATTTTCATAATGCATCTTGATTTCAGACACTTTATCATCATCTGCTATTGTTATATTAAATGTCTTTCTTTTCACATCCCTGACTGAAAACATGGAAGCCTTATGCTGGGAGATCTTCTCTACCTCGGGAAAAAAGTCTCTTATTTCACTATTGGCCATACTTCCCTTCACAACATACTGATTCATTAAGTCTTCTTTGGATTGGTAGACTGCCCCAGGTGTCTTGCCAAATACATGTTTTTTCCTGTTGAAAACCCTTGAGTTGATTTCACTCTGTGGCATGCTTCCTGTACCAACCTCTTCATTCTTGGTTACACTTTCCACCATCTCCATGCTCATTTTCTCTTTAGGTTATTCTTCTTCCAAGTCTACTATCTGAGAGGATGGTGTTATTTTCATTTTATTGAGAATATTTTGTTGACTACTGGCACCCAGTGCCTCTGAACTGCTCCTCTTGTTATAAACACTCATCTTTGGAGATTTAATAATAAACTTTGGGGAAGTTTTCTGAGTCTAAATCTGCTAAGGGGCAGACTTTGTTTGTTTTGTCTGATCATGTTGCAAAGTGACTTCCATATTTGCACAGGTTTCCCAATTAGCCAGTTCATCAAATCCTTTCACATGCTCATGCTCGTAGGGGCCTTGTCTGCTCATCAGTCTTATCTTATATATGATCTGATGGGGATCATATTTCCTCCCTTATAACTGTGTAAACCTGAATCCACTGAGTTTATCTTGGATCTGAGGTAAACAGTACCTGGTCTTTACCACAAAGGGCCCTATTATGAAAGGAAATTTTAAGTTAGATGCTTTGTGTGCTTTTAGAAAATGCTCTCTCTCCAAAATAATTCTTTGTCTGATGAACTCTATGGCAAAGACTCTGGGAGTCAGGAAGACAGGAAAAAGGTAAGTTCCTTCTTGATAACCATATACCCAAATTACAGTAGAGTGTGTGAACAACATCCAATCTCCCACTCTGTTCTTTGGATTGGGTTGCAAAGAGATTTTCATTTCTTCCAAAACCCTTGGCAGGTCTGTGCCGAAGATGAGACTATAAACCCTGGACATGATCTTGTTTATGAAAATAAGCATGGTGATCCTTTTGCATTCAGTCGATATGAATGTAGCTTCAGGAAATTCGGTCTTATTCGATTCCAAGAACATTCTCAGCAAGTGCATGTAGTACCTAAAGTGTCTCAGTGAATTTAAATTTACCAGTTGTTGGTGCATATTGTTAGTGATGAACTTTTCAAAACTAATACAGACCGATTGACTAGACTCTAACAAAAAAAAGTTCAACAGGAAACCCAGCATGACTTCTACTACAAACTTGTCGTTATCCAATCCTAGAATTTGACTAAGTATGGAACAAGCCCACTGGACTTCAATAACCATGACACTTACATTGATAGGTAACGACAGACTCTCAGAATGGTGTTCAGGTTTAACAATGATCTGTAGAAATAGGGTTTTTACTTCAGAGGGACATTCTTCGTAGATTGTGATCATTTTTTCTTCCTTGAAGGGCTCTAACACTGAGGGGGAAAACTCTAGTATACTGAGGGTGTGTCGAATTGATGGGCTATCTATTTCGCATAAGACTTCTGACCCTAACTTATTCAAAATGACCTTTTCTTCCTGCAAATATTGTTCTGCACACTAGTTTACGAACTCTGGGAAAGGGAAAATGATTTCTATGACATAAGGGGTAATGGAGGCTTGGGTCGCTTCGAGGAAGGGTATCCATTTTCCAACATTGTCTAGAAAATTGGATTTGGACACGGAAATGGGCGAGACTATTATTTCTGTGTCAAATACATCTGAGTCCATGTCAATTAGGTATTCTTCTTTAGAGGCGAGGTCTTGCTCCATTATGGATAAAACAATAGGCTTCGTGGCCATAATGAAAAATACATGTGAATCAGCAGAGAATGCTCGAATCTAGTTCAATGTTGAGCTTTAGTTTCGAATGGAGCGTTTGCGCCAATTGTCTAACATTCGAACGCTTTGAAATATCATAAAATAATGACCGAGGCCCTCCTTTTATATGCGCTTTTCGATATCGAGGGTGAGGCAAAACGGTTTTGGGTAGACCACTTTTCGCCCCGATATGCCTCTTATGGCACCACGTGTCCACGGAATGAAATCATGGTATTTTCCCCAGCCTGCCCTTGAACAATTATCTTTTGTGCTACTTCATCGCCCGATATGTGTCTTGGCCCTCGATCTGGGTCGCTTCAAGATCTACGGTCGTCAGGCCTCGTCAAATTCTACACCTCCGCTATATTTGGCCCTTCTCCACCAAATATAACCTGACCCTCCAAATCAAGCTTCATCTCCACACCACTTTAGCCTTCTGCTAAATCTGAAACTTGTATTCCATACAAAATTGTTATGGTGATAACATAGGCTCCAACTAGGGATGTTATCCTCCCTGCGAGGTAGAAAAGAACTATAGACCTAGTGCCTATAAATTGGGTTGGGGCTTATCCATGTGATATGAATCCGCTGGTATTTATTCAAAAACTCAAAATCGACCGAGCATAACTCAAGGCCTTCACCTCGGGCTTCAACTATGTTGCTTTTATTCCAACTTCTTTATGCAAAAACGTAAAAATGATTATGTACAATGAATGGGAGGGGTGATGATTGTTCAAACAATGTAATGCTTGAGGAACCTACCATTCACAGGACCTCCTCCAACAAGTTCTCCATTACTCTCCTGTAACAAGTAGGCATTGCTCCCACAGTATGCTGCAATTTTGAACGAGGCCAGCCATAGGTGATCAAATTTTCCATGTTTTCCCTTATCTTCGTTTCTGGCATCCCATTTTAGTACCCAGTCTCCTAGTTACAAGTCATCCACCTTGGTATGCCTGTCAAAATCCTCTTTGATCTTGTCTTGGAGCAGTTGAGTATTGTCAAAATATTTTTCTCTGGTTTGTTGTACACTGATGAGTTCATCCATCCTTCTTCGTGTGGCATCTGTCTCTGTATCTTGCTCCTGCAACAGTCTCATTACTGTCAACCCCAATGTAGTAGTAAAAATCTCTTCAGTGCCATAGATGATCTAGAAAGGGGACGTGGCAATGGATCTTTTTGGGGATATCCTATCATCCCACAATGCGTGGATGAGCTTTTTGTGCCATGCCTTTTTATTCTCTTGCAATAGTTTTTTGATGATTCTGACTAAGATTTTATTCGAAGACTCAGCCAATTCATTCCCTTGAGGGTAGTATGATGTAGAATGACCAAGGGTGATATTGTAATCACTGCAGAATTTTTCTATTTTCTTGGATTTGAAAGTCGTTGCATCGTTTGTTATGATCTTAGTCAGGCACCCGAACCTGGACATAATATTTTCTTCTAAAGACCGGATGATAACATCTTTTGTTGCCTGCCTGGTGGGAACTGCCTCAATCCACTTAGTGAAATGATCTGTTGCTATTAGAATCCACCTGTGTTGGGTTGAGGATTGTGGATGTATTTCCCCTATAAAATCGAGACCTTGTTGTCTGAAAGGAGCTTCGATAGAAATGGGCTTCAAAGGAAGAGGTTGCAATTTTCCCTTTCCATCAAAAATCTAACATTCATGGCATTTTGAAACCTCTTTATAGACATCAGGAAAAACACTGGGCCAATAGAACTCAGCCCTCAAAATCTTATGTACAGTTGTCTTCCAATAATGATGACCTCCACACTCACCTTTATGGAACTCTCTGATGGTTTTCTCTGCTTCTCCTTCTATCAAACAACTCAATAAAATCCCCCCTGGATCTTTCCAATATAACGATTCATTCACTATACAAAATATTTTTGCCTTTAGTTTCAAGAATCTGGATTTTTTTTTACTAAATTCCAGAGGAGCCTGTAAATTTTTCAACACAAAGATGATATTTGCATACCATGCAGAGTCAAGAAATTTCTGGGATATTTGTGGAGTCGCATTTTCCTCTTCTGTTGTATTGTTTGATAGCTCTGCAATGAATTTTATTCCTAAAAGTTTGCAATTTGTCTATCCCATCATCTTTTGCAACCCCTTCCCCTTTACCAACTTGGTGGGTTTGATTTCCAGGCCATATTCTAATAGCACTGTTATCCATTTCCCCCTCTTTCCTTCAGGATCAGGCTGCGTCAGGATGTCTTTCACTGAGTTGTTGGGTACATAAGCAGTAGTATAAGAATGTAGGATGTAAACTCTGAATTCTTTCAAGGATTTGACCAGAGCATATGCTTTCTTTTCCATGATATCATATTTCAAAGGAGCATCCCTCAATGTCTTGTTGTAATACGCTATGGGTTTCTCAAAATTCTGGTCATCTTTATGGAGAAAAACACCAGCAATTGTGTGCTCTGAGGTGAAAGAGAACAATATGAAATCCTTGTTGAAATTAGGACTTGCAAGTACTGGAGCCTTGGTCAATGCCACTTTGATGTCTTCAAAGGATTTTCTTGCTTCAAGAATCCACTTTATTTCATTTCCCTTCTTGAGCATGTTTGTGATGTGTTTTATGATTTCAGCCAAATTTGGGATAAACCTTCTCAGAAAATTTACTTTCCCCAGGAAAGATTGAACCTCTTTTTTACTTCTCGGTATGTTAATTTTCAGGATTCCCTCAACTCAGATGGGATCTACCTTTATCCCTTCTTTTGAAATAATGTGACCCAGCAGCTTTCCTTCTTCCATGGTGAAATTTGACTTCTTAGGATTCAACGAGATTCTGAACTTTCTACATTTTTGAAACGCCCTTATAAGATGCTTGAGGTGTTCTTCATCTGAGGTAGAATACACAGTGATGTCATCAAGGTAGATAAAAATGAATTTGTATTTTTCATCAGCAAAAGCTATATCCATAACTCTTTGAAACTTCGCCCCTGCATTCATAATCCCAAAAGGCATATTGGCATACATAAATGTACCACATGGTGTGGTAAATGTCGTATTTTCTTGATCGTTAGGGTGCACCATAATCTGATTGTATCCTAAAAATCCATCTAACATTGACATCTTTTGATAACTCACCACCTTCTGTAAAATATGATCCATCTTAGGCAATGAGAAATGATCTTTTAGAGATACTTTGTTCAGATTCCTGAAATCCACACACAACCAGATTTCTCCACTCTTCTTTTTTACTGGCACCATATTTTCCACCCATTTGGAAAATCTCAGGGACACTATGATTTTGGCTTCAAATAGCTTCTTTACTTCTTTCTCAGTCAAGGGTAGCAACAAAGGATTTATCCTTCTCAATTTTTTTTTGAATGGCTTGTGATCTTCTTTGATTGGGATGACATGTTGAATTATACTTGTGTCATAGACTTTCAAATCATCATAGCTCCAGGCAAAAACATCAGGGAAATCTTTAATCAATTTTACGTACCTCTCCTTGACTTCAAGGCTAAGCTTTATGGATAGCTTAACGATCTTTGGATCCTCTGAGGTCCCAATATTGCAATCTTCTACATCCCCTTCATTTACTGTAATCTTTGGACTTCTTGCCACATCATTATTATCAAAGAGTTTCTCTAATGGGACCAAACCTTTAGGAATGATGTTTCTCTATAGTTGAACGATATCTTTTCCTGCAATCTGATTGTCAAAATACCCTTCCTTTGTGAAGGTAGTTGCATCCACCTCATCGTCATATTATTCATCATCAATGTTAAAATTCTCAAACTTATTCTCCATTTTGAGGAAACTTTCTATCTGTTTGTCATCCTCGAAAACTTGTCATTGCTTCATATTATCTGGTACTGCTGGCCTATACTTGACCTCAACCTTGTATGTTTTTTCAGGGAAAATTGGAACTTTGAAAACTGTTGTTGAAGTAGCCAAGGCATCAGTGACCCGATTCTGTTCTCTTGGAATTGCTGAAAGATTACATTCTGGAAAAATCTCAAGGAGGTCTAGTACCAGATTTCTATAAGCCCTAAGTCTGGGTGTTTTGCTTGTTATATTCCTTTGATTTGATTTATAATTAGCTCAAATTCTCCATGTACAACAATTCTTTTGGCACCCAATTCTTTCAATACCTTTAACCCCAATATTAATACTTCATATTCATCCATGTTATTTTGAATCTTATTTTGAACATAATTTTGAATCTCCTTTGGGATGATTGATCCAAACCCCATCTCCTGCTCCTTCTCTACAGACAGATCCATCAAAACTCATCTTCCATATCTGATCTTCTACTTCATCCTGATTTTTTTAGTCTTCCTAAATCTGTTGATCATATCTCCCCTTGTTGGGCATGTCAATATCTGGTTCTTCCTCTTTGCAACACAGGTCATTGAAGAAAATAGAAGATCCCAACTCAGTTTCCATGAAGTATATGGGATGATTTCTAGGCTGTAACTTGTTTTTGACCATGTATTTGAGAAAAAATTCTCTAAACAACCTTTTTTCTTGACCGAAAATAGGGATTGTGGCATATGGCATGTCCATCTAGAGGGTTCCTTTTAATTTTGCAGCCCAATATCTTGACAACAACATGCCGAATTTGGGAGGGATGTCAGCCACTACTACATCCATGACCATGTCCTTTGCTAGAATTTGTGCCAAAGATACCACCAGATCTTTGATAAGACCTAGGCATTCCACCTTCTTGGAATCGAAAGAGAACAAGTCTTTGTAAGGCCCGGTGATGTCCAAACCTAGTTGGTCCATGACCACTTTGGGCATTAGGTTATCAGATGCCCCTGAATCCAACATGGCATTGTGTAGAGTCATATCATGGACTTTCAGGATAACATAGAAAGGGGGAACTTCTTTGTTATCACCATTTTCTTCTACTCTTGGTCCGAATAATATGGAAGGGTGGTTATCTTGTACATTCGGGGAATCAGAAGCCTGTTTAGTTTTAATCATCTTGATGATCTGATCTCTATATTCGCTATTCTTGATTAATTCATTAAATGGTACAGAAATTTTGATCTTAGCCATCTCACTTTCAAAATTAAAAGAGGATGAAGTCTTCTCTACCTCTTTGGTGACCGTTTCTTTCCTTGCCTCCAATATTATCTTATGTGGTTCTTCTTTCTGCTTTCTTTTGTCCACAATACCCTTTGCAGCAAAATCCTTTACAGTAGATTATTTTGTAGCTAAATCCTTTGCAGAAGAATCTTTTTTGGGTTGACTTGAAGAAGGTATGTTACTTTGAGCTTCTTTGGTGGGGTTTCCCTTCGGAGGATTTCCCTTTGGAGGATTTGGAGGTACCCTTTGATTTCGAAGGTTCTATTGTCTTTGGAATTTCATGATGGCATTTTTCAATCCTTTCTGGTAATATTTCATTTCTACTGACACCCTTATCTCTTCATCTTGTAAAAAGATCTCACTTGCATCCATGAACTGGTTGTGTTCTTCTTTAGTCAAAAACACGTTTGTTTCTTTATCATCATAGCAGTACATGTTGTCTTCAAAATATCCATCATAATTTTCATCTATATAATTATTTTGAAAAGGAAGCCTTATGTTGGATTACTGAGAGGGGGGGTGATTCAGTAATAGCATAATTATAATCCTTTTTCTTCAAATGTTATATCAATGTAGAATTATTATCCAATAATGAGTAGTAAGAAATAAACAATCACACATATACACAGTACACCAGTGTTTCACGTGGAAACCCAAATCGAGAGAAAAACACGGAATGATTTTTCTTATATGTCTTGAAGAATTGCATTCATTGGAAGCACCAACTTCCTTTGTTTTCCAGCTGCAACTGGAAGGAGGCTCCAACCCCCTAGTTTCTCAGGCTACAACCTGAGGAAAGATCCAACTCCCCAATTCTCTGGCTACAACCAGAAGGAGGCTACAACCCCCAATGTTCTCCGGCTACAACCGGAAGGTGGCTACAACCACCTGTCGTTGCCTCGTCCTGCCACCCTAAAGTATAAGTAAAATGATGGAACCACTGTCACACTATCACTGTGATATATACCGCTATAAACCTGTACCAATAAATATGAACCATGCATCAACCATGCATCAACCTGTACCTCAACCTGTAATCAACCTGTACCATAAACAAGTGCATCAACCATGCACCAACCTGAAATCAATATGTACCATAAACATGTGCATCCAACCATGTACCAAGTATGTACCAATCATGTGTCAACTACTCATCAACTATGACTCATCAACTATGACTCATCAACTATGACTCATCAATATGTACCAACATCATCAACTATACACCTCATGTATGTGCACCAACTCATCAACTACTTGTCTCAACCATGTACTCAACATGTACCACAACCAAAAGCCCTCATCAATTTCATCATCCAA
>ML788213.1:37807-49283 GCA_009831015.1 Picea engelmannii | reverse complement strand
TTTATTATTTACCTTTTAAAATCTCTTAAACCACTTTGACTACTTTGACCTTTTGGGGCTTCTAGATGACATATGAGGGTCCTCCAACTTCGTAAGGTCATAACTCTCAAACCGTGAGGAGTTATGTGACGTTTTACATACCACCAGAAATGGCATGACATGTACTATCCATATAGAATAGTAGTATCTGAAAATATATCATAAATCATACCGTTAACCATCAAACAAACTTGGGTCCATTACCCAAACCTGGGGTCTCCAACTTCTCATGGCCATAACTCGTGAGGAATTATGTGACATTCCACATACCACCGGAAATGACATGACAAGCACTATCCATCTAGGATATTTTCTCTGACAAGTTCACTTTCCTTCATCTCATTATTCCACAATTAAGCATGGGTTCTCTTACTCCACAAAGTGTCTTCCCGTGAGGGCTTTCACCATAAGGGGACCACTTTGGAGTTCATCCATAATTACTTCTTATCAACCATGACAAAACAATAATGAGTCATATTTACATAAAACAATATTGGGTCCATTACCCAAACCTTTGTGCTACGGGGCTTTCTTCAAGGGTTGACATCAATGACAACCAACCTTAATCAACACCTTATTTGTTGATCTCCCTTATTTCCTTGATTTCCTTGATTTCCCTGATTCACCTGATCTGCCTGATTTGTTTGGTTCCCCTAATTTCCCTAATTCCTTTTCTCTATTTGTCTAATTTGGGGGATTGTTGGTCTTCTCATATTTCTAGGTGGACCATTAGCCTATTCTTTGGGGTTAGACCTATTACCCAGAGTCATTCTTTCCATCATTCTCTACATGTTTCTCATCATTGCTTCAAACCTTTCTTATTATGTTTGTGACATTGAAGCTTGTGCTTTCTCCTGAGTTCTATTTATGCCCCTACCAGAATTATTTTTCATCTTCCATGAAGCAATTAGGTTCACTTCAACTTCTATGGCATCAGTCATCATATCATCCAATGTGGCAGATCTTTGCTCTCTTAATAATAAAGCAAAGTCACTTTCAAAAGAATCACCATATATGAGCTAAGAAGCTTTGGGGGGGGGGAGTTTACCTCAGCAGGAATCGCATTATAGACCTTCATGAATCTGGCCAAAAACTCTTGCACTATTTCTTCAGGTGATCTCTTCATGTTGTTGTACTAGGTCAACAACTGAAGGGGATTTTTCTTATCTCCCCATTTTGCAAGGAAGCATGTTTCAAAGGCCTCGAAATATGCGATACTAGCTGGTGGAAGGGCTCTGAACCACTTCCTCACTTCTCGTGCAAGACTTTGTGTAAACAACCTCACTTTCACATCTTTAAAGTCTACCTCTTCCAAGTCTATGAAATCATTAAACCAATCTAGATGCTTCTGAGTTGATATGTTACATTCAGCATCATATAGTTTGATCCTTAGGTTATAATATTGAGGTAGATCATGTAGTTGAGCAGGCAGTATGAGGGGAGAAAATATGGTTGCCATAGTTGTTGTGAGGGGTCAGAGTGGTTGTTGGTTCTGAGCGAGGATCACTATAGGCCTAGAAAATGCAGCTAAAATCAAATCTTGAAATCTCTTTTCGTCAAAGATGGTCTCGCTTAAACAAGATTCAGACTTAGTTTTGAATAGGGCTTGCTCAAATTTCACATCAAACTCAAGGTCTTCAAGACTAGTCACTTCATCCTTGGGAAAGGACAGATATCGGTCTGGACGCAACACTGGGGTTATTGGATTTTCTTTTCTTTTGCGTACAATATTTTCAGGGTCAAACACAGGGACTGCGACTTCTTGTTTTGGGTTGCTCCTAGTGTGAATTTTCTTAGGAGCCAGGATTTCTATTTCACATTGTTTGTTGAAACTAGTCTTTTGGTAATGGAGTCGCCAGGGAAAAAATAACCTCATCCAATAAGGTATTTGATCCATTGTCACCCTCAGGGATCAAACTAAGTCTTTAAAGTCATTTTTCCTAGGGAATATTTTTCAATTTCGTCCCCGACAATGGCACCAGAATGTTAGCACTCTGTAAATTTTGTCTGATCGATAGACAAACGACAGAGGTAATTGTTTCAATCTACTTTAGAGCTGGGCACTAGCCTGCTCAACTCAGAGAGGGATCTCTTGTGTCACTTGATATTTATTTGATAATCAGTGGCTAGATTTAGTTTGTTTTGGGGGTTTTTATAAAATTTGTTGGCAAAGAAGGGGAGGAACACTCAAGGCTATGGAGTCAAAATTCTGAAATTGAATGAAAACAATGACTGGCCAGTAGAACTCTCCAGAGGATAAAGGCTAAATGAGGCAATGAATCTAAGTTTTTAATTTGAGTTTAAGCAGGGTGTAAGAAGAAAGAGAAAACAAATAACTGTATCAGAGCATTATTGAAATGAATTCTGAATTAGTTAAGGGGAAATTCACACAGTTTAAATTGCTTAAGTCGAGAGCATCACGAGATGAATTCTAAGATTTTAACTATCCAATTTAAATAGAAGACAACACAAATGGAAATAAAGAATCATAGGAAATACATACGATGAGAGAAGACAAAACTCATATCACCACCATTAGAATCTTTTCATACAGACTTCAAAAGCTTTTGCATGTATATTCAATTCAAATCCAGAAAATTACAATAGAGTTTAGAAGAAACAAAAGGGTTCCCTTGCACTTATACCAACATTAATTCATTCAAAATTTCTAGTACTTATACAATTCGATTACAATGGATGAAACCGAAACGTTTCAGCTTCTAAAACGGACTATAATAATTTCAATTGACAGTCTCAGCATATGAACCGATTTAAAATGAATAAGCAAAAAATGTTTCATAGACTAGGGACGGATCTCTCTGACTGCTCGACTTCCTTAGCGCCATCTGTCCTCCTCAGATCTTTTGTCCAATTTTCCAGTTTAGTGACACCTGGAAGTTACTTACCGGTTCTTGGAAAACTGCATTTCGTCTTGCCTAACCATATGATCTCCTTCCACTGTGAGTCAAAAGGAATCTCGTAATCCATCATCTCCTTTATCAGAATCTCTAGGTCAATGCAGGTAGCGTAAGACATAGTTGGCAACCCGATCTTCATTGTCTTGAAATGATTCAAAATCTTATAGTCTGCAGCCAAATATTTCACCAAACTGGGCCCCTTCAGGTTCTCTTCCATGCATTCAAATTTTGAATGATCCATTCTTCACTGAGTGAGGAGAGAATTGTATTCCTCTTGATTGTACAATTTTCCTTTATCGTCCCAAGTGGGAGGCTTTTGATAAACAATTGTTCAAATGTATCTTTAAACTCTTGTATGCTCTGCTCCATTTGCACAGCTATGGTTTGAACCGATTTGAGAAAATTGTGTTTAGCGATGATCCTCCTTGCCAAAATGATCAATACAGTTATGTCCTTTACCCCAATGGTCTTAAGATCAGCAGTGGGCACATAATTCAGCAAGTTAATAGCATTTTGGGCCCATTCCGAGGGCTTTTTTGCCAGTGTCTCATTAACAACAATACATCTGCTTCAGGCAGTGACAGCCATGTTGTCTTTGTCATTTATAAAATTTAGGTAAACCCCGAACTTATCATCTTCAACAGCAACAGCATCCCAGATTACATGTTTATCTCCTTGCAAAAGTCCTTTACCCTTCAACCTCATTTTCAATTTGTTCACCCTCTCTTGCAAATCTTGATTATCTTTTTGAAATTGGGCCATCCTTTCTTCCTTCGTTTTCATCTCTTGCTGCAGATTTTCTATGACCTCCTTAAGGTTCTTGATCTCCCATGTCTTCAAGCTTACTAGGGATGTATCCTGAACCAATCCATCAGTGCTTGATCCGACTTCCATATTAGAAGGTACAATGATAGCCATATCTGATGTTGCTACCTATCCTTGTGAACAATTCTCTTTCTCTTTTTCCAGCTGCAACACTTTATCTTTGTAATTTAATGCTTCTTGCTTAAATGTCTCCTTTGCTTTCTCTAGAGCAGCTAGCTCTGTTGTTTGTGGATGTTATGTGGCGGACATATTCAGCTTCTTCTTTAGGATTTGGATCATCTTCTCTTTCTCATCTAAAGAAGCCTTTACCCCTTGAGGGCCTTCAAATTCCAATCTTTTGACCTATGTCTGACAGGCCTTCCTGGATGCTTTCTCCTGCTTTAATTTTCCATCCAATTTTAGTGCATGTGTTGTCAGTCTTGAAACCCTCAGGCTCAAACTCAAGTATTTTGAATATAGCATGTCACTGGAATTCCTGTGGAACTTTACTTTGTCTGGGGCACCAATATTTTCATAATGCATCTTGATTTCAGACACTTTATCATCATCTGTTATTGCTATGTTAAATGTCTTTATTTCCACATCCCTGACTAAAAACAGGGAAGCCTTATGCTGGGAGATCTTCTCTACCTCGTGCAACAAGTCTCTTATTTCACTGTTGGCCATACTTCCCTTAACAACATATTGATTCATTAAGTCTTCTTTGGATTGGTAGACTTCCCCAGGTGTCTTGCCAAATACATGTTTCTTGCTGCTGAAAACCGTTGAGGTTCTTTCACTCTGTGGCATGCCTCATGTACCAGCCTCTTCGTTCTTGGTTACACTTTCCACCATCTCCATGCTCGTTTTCTCTTTAGGTTCTTCTTCTTCCAGGTCTACTATCTGAGAGGATGGTGTGATTTTCATTTTCTTTAGAATATTTTGCTGACTACTGGCACCCAGTGCCTCTGAACTGCTCCTCTTGTTATAAACACTCATCTTTGGAGCTTTAATAATCAACTTTGGGGAAGTTTTTTGAGTCTAAATCTGCAGAGGGGCAGACTCTGTTTATTGTGTCTAATTAGGTTGCAACGTGACTTCCATATCTGCACAGGATTCTTGATTAGCCAGTTCATCAAATCCTTCCACATGCTCATGCTCGTAGGGGCCTTGTCTGCTCACCAGTCTTATCTTAGATATGATATGATGGGGATCATATTTCCTCCCTTGTAACTGTGTAAACCCGAATCCACTGATTTTGGCTTGGATCTGAGGTAAACAGGACATGGTCTTTACTACAAAGGGCCCTATTATGAAAGGAAAACTTAAGTTAGATGCTTTGTGCATTTTCAGAAAATGATCCGTCTTCGAAATAATTCTTTGTTTGATGAACTCTATGGAAACGACTCTGGGAGTCACGAAGACAGACAAAAGGTAAGGTCCTTCTTGATAACCATATACCCAAATTATAGTAGAGTTTGTGAACAACATCCAATCTCCCACTATGTTCTCTAGATTGGGTTGCAAAGATCTTTTCATTTCTTCCAAAACCCTTGGCAGGTCCGTGTCGAAGATGAGACTATAAACCCTGGACATGATCTTGTTTATGAAAATAAGCATGGTGATCCTTTTGCATTCAGTCGAGATGAATGTGTATTAAGGGAATTCGGTCTTATTTGATTCCAAGAACATTCTCAGCAAGTGTGTGTAGTACCTAAAGTGTCTCGGTGAATTGAAATTTACCAGCTATTGGTGCATATTGTCAGCGATGAACTTTTAAAAACTGATACAGATCGACTGACTAGACTCTGACAAAAAAAAGGTCAACAGGAAACCCATCATGACTTCTACTACAAACTTGTCGTTATCCAATCCTAGAATTTGACTAAGTATGGAACAAGCCCACTGGACTTCAATAACCATGACACTTACATTGATAGGTAATGACAGACTCTCAGAATGGTGTTCAGGTTTCACAATGGTTTGCAGAAATAGGGTTTTTACTTCGGAGGGACATTCTATGTAGACTGTGATCATTTTTTCTTCCTCGAAGGGCTCTGACACTGAGGGGGAAGACTCTGGTATACTGAGGGTGTGTCGAATTGATGGGCTATCTATTTTGCATAAGACTTCTGACCCTAACTTATTCAAAATGACCTTTTCTTCCCACGAATATTGTTCTGCACACCAGTTTATGAACTCTGGGAAAGGGAAAACGACTTCTATGGCGTAAGGGGTAATGGAGGCTTGGGCCGCTTCGAGGAGGGGTATCCGTTTTCCAACATTGTCTAGCAAATTGGATTTGGACACGGAAATGGGAAAGACTGTTATTTTTGTGTCAAGTACATCTGAGTCCCTGTCAATTAGGGATTATTCTTTAGAGGTGAGGTCTTGCTCCGTTATGGATAAAACGACAGGCTTCGTGGCCATAATAAAAAATACCTGTGAATCGGCAAAGAATGCTCGAATCTGGTTCACTGTTTAGCTTCAGTTTCGAATGGAGCATTTGCGCCAATTTTCTAACGTTCGAACGCTTTGAAATATCATAAAATAATGATCGGGGCCCTCCTTTTATATGTGCTTTTTGATATCGGGGGTGGAGCAAAACAGTTTTGGATAGACCGCTTTTCGCCCCAATATGCCTCTGATGGTGCCACATGTCCATAGAATGAAACCGTGGTATTTTCCCCAGCCCACCCTCAAACAATTATCTTCCACACTACTTCGCCACCCGATATTTATCTTGTCCGTCGATCTGGGCGTATCCAACTTCTGTCGATCGTCGAGCCTCTCCAACTTCCGTGCCTCCGCTATATTTGGCCCTTCTCTGCCAAATATAACCTGGCCCTCCAAATCAAGCCGCATATCCACACCACTTTATCCTTTTGCTAAATCTGAAACTTGTATTCCATACAAAATTGTTATGGTGATAACACACTCCATTCATTCTTTCGCTACTCATCCCATCTGATTCAAGGGATGCTTGAGGAAGGAAACCGATTATTGAGAAAATCCATAGTCATTGGTTGTATAGGTTGTTGGTGTATTTCCAACCAGGAGTTGGTGCCTACATGTCTATGATGCATCGACATGTGTTTTAGTTAACTCATAGCTATGAGTCTTGAGAGTCCCAACAGAGAGATTCTTGACCAGAAGCACTAGAGCCTTGGAAGAGATGGACAGTCTGAGGGACTGTGTGGCAGAGAAGGGGGTCCATTCTCTTGGTTTGTGTGAATTGGGTAGAAGAGATATGGTGTAGTTTGGATTGTTGTGAGTGCTAAAAGGCCTCAGAGAGCCTGAGAGCTGACTGGCTTGGGAAGCTGAGTGACACCCTGGAATCTGTCCTTGTGGGATCATAGCCCTGGCTCGGGGGTGACACTATTGTTGATATTTGGAACAACATTGTCTATGATTGGGTGGAATTTCCTTGGTCTATAGCCAGTTGGTGACTCGTTTTATAAAAGATAAGTTCTCTCTGTTATGGATCTATTTACTTGTGTATTTTATTCTGTTGTGTATTTGTTTACCTATGAATTTTGTACCATAGTATGCATGCTTGTTGGCTATTGTTGTCCATGTCATATGCTTCATTTCTTTTATGATTCGAATCAATATTGATCAATGCATGTGAAACTTTCATGCATCCTTGTTATTTAAATTTAGGACAGGGGTCGAATTAGTCTAGAGAAGGGACTAAAAGTTAGCGTGCCTAGCCTGTGAGTGGTTGGGTATGTTACACCATGTGTTAGTATATGGACATTCTAGGTGGGTCGTTAGGCCCTTGTTGGGTCTAAGCCTTTGGTTGGTCACTCTTAATTAAAGACCGTTGGATCTAGGGATGGACATATATCCATCATCGATCGAAGGAAACTACCATTGGGATGTTCAAATGAAGGGTTGCATGGAGTCTGACAATGAGGGACTCCGATAGTCGTTGATCCATCACAGAGTGGATTCAAAGAGATTTGGGTCGTTGGATCCTTTACGGTGTGTGTGTGTGTCATCAAAGTTTGAGGATCAAAGTAACCTTCAATTTCTTGAGTGGAGGCACTCCAATAGGAGGGACTCCAAGAGTGAAGGAGAACCATTGATCTATCAGGAAATATTCCCATGATCTTAGTCGTAGATCTAGTGTGGTTCGAGCAAGAGGAGAAAGAACAATGATGTTCCGGTGATGTGGTGTGACAACTCAGCAGTCAAGGTGACAAGGATGCCATCATGGAATCAATGTCCTCAGGGGAATGACAAGTGTCGATGGTTGGTTGGTCAACGGGACATGAGTGGGCCTAATTGGGAATGGAGGCCCTCAGGCCTTTGCTTTAAATATTAGCTTCATATATGTAGGATGATAGATCTCAATCGTTCATCAGAGGGGTGTTGGTCAAAGTGAGTTACAGTACTGGAGGGGGATGCACTCCAACGGGAGGAACGATCGACGTCGTTGATTGGTGAATGGGAACAGGGTAATGACAGTCATCGATTTGTCATGAGTCCCACATGGCCAAGTAGGAAGAGTTAAAGGGATGGACCTTAACTGTCGAGCAATTGTGAAATCTGAGAAAATCTTAACCGTTGGAGGAGGAGAGTAGGGATCATTGGATCCATCGTAGAATGTGCAGTCAGAGTGCGATGGTCAGAGTGGTCAACAAGGCTAGAGTGAGGGTACTCTGATAGGAAGGACTTCGAGAAGAGTTCTCATTCGTAGATCTCGTGGGTCCCTTTTGTAACATGGAAATTGGGCACTAAGAGCGAAGAGTAATTGTTGTGCAAGTGGAGACCCTTAAGAAGTCGTAGTTGTTGGTTCCACGACTACATGGACAGTTAGATCTACCAAGAGGGTGTTGTTGGACCAGGTCTTTCAGAGTGGGAAGTAAGGTCGGGAGTCAATGCACTCTGACGAAGAAGACTCTGACGATAATGAAAGGCTTTGAAGTGTTATGAACCGTGAATTGGAGAAGACCAATGGACCAGTTGGCAGGTGCCATGTCAGTATCTGCATCGGTATCGTGTCAAATGGCACAAGTGACTAAGCACCACATGGATGCCACATGAGAATCAAGTGGAAATTAATGTAAGACGACCTGAGAATTTCAGAAGGTCGAAACTTGTTGCCCTGAATTTGAAATTAAGCAAGGAAAGGGTCGTTGGAAAGATCTCGAAGAGAGGAATTTAGTTATGAACCCAAAGAATTGTTTCGAGTAGCAGAACTCATAACCAACTCTGAATAAAATGACTAGTGGCCTTAAGGAAAATTAATATATATAATTCTTTTACAGTCCTTTCCATAAATGCTTATAAATGTTTATGTTTACGTTTCAGCTAACAAAGATTATGTCATATGCACACTCTTTTGCAGAATTAAGAGATATAAGCAACAAAAGAATGCAAATTTTGGAAATGGAGGAAGGAGAAGGAGCCTTCAGCCATGATAAAGAATCCTAGGGCCAAAACATTAGTGTTAGCAATGCAGAGAAATCAGGGATATAATAATGAAGGTTCTTTCACTTGAAAAGTGTCACTATATGAAAATAGACTTCCATTAGGAATGGTATTAAGTGTGAAAGGTATGGTTTCACAGGGAAATGTTAAATGAATTAAACTAATGGACAACTATGAGTAATAGTATTTGATTCAAGAATGTTGTGGTAGTAGAGTGATGGAACGTTTTGAGCTACCTCATTCCAAGGTTTTGGAATGTTTCATAAAGGTAAATTTTGGATATGACTGCCTAAGAGAGGTTGTTGTAAATAGAACATGTTGGTTGGATTGCATAATGGCTAAGTGGAACTCTGTTGGAAAGTGTTCAAACCAAGAAACAATAGTGAAGATGAGTAGAATGGGAGCACGGAAGGCAACAAGGATATGAAGAAACTCAAGGAAAACCAGCTACAAAATAAATAAACAAATGAATTGAAACATAAATGCACTAGAGTGCATGATGCATACAATAAATTTAGATGAATTAGTAGGCATGCTAACAGTGAATTCTTGGTGCATGTGGATGTGCATTTGTGCATATGTACATTCTTGGATATGCATATGGCATCCTTGTGGACTTAGAATAGTATGTTATTATGCAATCATAATGTTATGGCAATTGAGTATGACTAATGATAGATTATGTATTCATGAAAAGTGATATAGCATGGTTAAAGAGGTGGATGTTGTTGCTACATATGAATTCAATCGATGTGAATACCCATGAGGGTGGTAGGAATGGTAATTGAAGGGATGGAAGAGGAATCCCGCAAGCTTCTACAAATACCAGTTGATCAAATAACATCAAGTAGGTTGATAACAACTATGTGGGTATGCATTTAGTTTCTTATAATGCATAAATGTTGAAGGCAATTGAGGTAAGAATTCCCTCAGTTAAATTTCCAACATTTAAATTGATATGTAATGGCCGAAGGCCTAGAGCATGTAAATGTTGTTGATGATAGAATACATTTAGCTAAAATGTTGATTGCATATTATGTTATGATTGGTTATGGGATCATAACCAGGTCAAGTCAAGAGACATACTCTTGCATATGTGATGATTTTAAAGGAAAAGAAGCATGTGATGATGTTGGCAAGAATGAAGATCTTGAAGACATTTCAAATGAAGGAAAAAAATCATGTGATGGTGTTGGCAAGAAGGGAGATATTGAAGGTAAAGAATCTCCCAAGACTCTTGATTGCAATAATTCAAAGTGTGATGATGTTGAATTTTTATCAAGTGAAGAAGATGATCTAGAAACAGTTTGTGTAAAGTTTGATGATAGTTATCCCATGGAAAGAATAGAAGAAAATATATTAGAACTTCAAAAGGAAATTGAAGAGGGTTTATACATGTATAGGAGTGATCATTTTTATACACACTATAACTATCTTTCGAATAACACTAAGAAGTTTCTTAGGAGGAGTCAAAGGCACATATTGAAGTTAAAAGGAATGCTCAAAGAACAAGAAGAGAGTTCTAAATTAGAAGAAAATGAAGAAGAGATCACAAGACTAAAGAATGGAAAAGAAGACATGAATATAGATGATGATGAGATTAGCAAAAGTTTTGAAACCATTATTCATCTCAAGACCCAAATTGAAGAAGCCAAAAGAATAGAGAAACTATTGAAGATTCAAATAAATGAAAAGGAAGAGTCATGTTGTAAGCTAGAAGCTGAAATTGTTGACCTTAGAAAGAACCTAGAGAAGTCAAACAAATTCTTGAATAGCTCACTAATATTGGATGAGAGCTTAGAAAGTCAAAGATCACCATATGATAAATCAGGTCTTGGATACAAAGGAGAAGATACACATGCTGAAGCAAGCACCTCAAAAAAGCATGAGGTAAATCCATCAAAGAAGGAAGATAATGTTGCAAAGAAACCATCTACACAAGGCAAAGAAAATTTCAAAAGAACAAAGAAAGGAAGACATCAAGAAGTTATTCTTGGGACACCAAAGAAAAGGTATGAAAGTACTTTTCATGGGCATTGTTATTCATGTAATGGATATGGTCACAAAGCTTTTGAATGTAGATCTTATGAAAGGAGATATAATGGAAGATTTTATAACACCATGAGGTGTTGCAGATGTGATCAAGTAGGACACATTGTTGTTCACTGTAACACTATGAGATGCTACAGCTGTAGTGGATTTGGCCACAAATCCCATGAGTGTTGGAACACAAGAAGAAATTCCATGATGAGAACTTCAAATAGCATGGCTAGAAG
>ML788213.1:22691-36351 GCA_009831015.1 Picea engelmannii | reverse complement strand
CCCTCACGGGAAGATGCTTTGCGGATTGAGTTATCCTAGAAGAATGGTTGGAGGACCCATGCTCTCATTATTGTCTTATCATGATTGATAAGGTGCACAAATGGATGAACTCCAAAGTGGTCCCCTTATGGTTAAATCCCTCATGGGAAGACGCTTTGTGGATTGAGTTATCCTAGAAGAATGGTTGGAGGACCCATTATTGTATGTGGAATAACGAGATGAAGATCAATGAAATTGTTGGTGAAACTATCCTAGATGGATAGTGCTTTTCATTCCATTTCCGGTGGTATGTGGAATGTCACATAACTCATCATGGTTTGAGAGTTATGGCCTTATGAAGATGAAGGACCCTCACATGAAGGCTTGAAGCCCCCAAGGTCAAAGAAGTCAAAGTGACCTAAAAGAAGAAATCATTATTTAAATGATAAAGTAAAATGACAACGTCACGGTGGATTCTTTAAATAATAAAGAGAAGTGACAAAATCAAGAAATGATAAAGTAAGGTGACAAAATTAAGAAGGAATATTTAAATAATAAAGTATTGGAGAACCTTCTATTTATGGAAAGTGGTTAACCCTAAAAATAAGGAAAATAGGTTAAGTGACCTAAAAGAAGAAATCATTATTTAAATGATAAAGTAAGGTGACAAAGTCAAGGTGGATTATTTAAATAATAAAGAGAAGTGAAAAAAATCAAGAAATGATAAAGTACGATGAGAAAATCAAGAAGGAATATTTAAATGATAAAATATTGGAAAATTTTCTATTTATGGAAAGTGGTTAACCCTATAATAAGAAAATAGGTTAAGTGACCTAGAAATGGGTTAAGTGACCTAAAAATTGGTTAAGTGAGATAGAGGATGAAAGTATAAATAAGATAGAAATGGTCTCTTGTAGAGCATCATTTTTGTGGATCAATGGAGAGCTTCTTGTGAGAATATATTTTGGAGTATTGATGGAGAGCTTCTTGTGAGAGCTTCTTGAGCATTTTTGGTGTGGAACACTTGAGCATATTTAAGATCTATAGGTGACTGAGGTAACCAAGGATATCTAAGCCGAATTTCAGAAGGAAGGTGAAGAAAAGAGGGCTGGAATTGAAGTGAGGATAAATTCTTTTGATGATGTTTTCTAAGAGGGAAGTTTTGGGGAAAATATCCCCACACTCATTCACCCCCCTCCCTCCCCGCCACCCCCCTCTAAGTGTGGTAAGTGTGTCCAACATAATGGTCTTGTATATGGCAAGGACATAAGCCATATGGAAGACTGATATCTACAGTTGCAAAGCCAAACATTATGAACATAAAATCCATGCCTAGAAATTTTGTTTTCCTGTATAAAATAGATTTGAGAAATTAGTAGTTACAAATTGTTATATTATGCTAATATTTTGTGGTTGAATGAAAGGTTGAGTAAATTGTAGGGAGAATGGTCTTGGATGTGGCAGGGATGTAAGCCCATACATAAGACCAATTCTTGTTTCTACAAGAGAATAAGCATTATGAGAAAAATCTTTGTGCTTGGGGAATTTTATTTCTTGTATATAAACAAATTTGAGAAATTAAAAATTGTTATGATATGCTAACAATTGGTTTGGTTGATTGAAGGTTGAGAAAATTGCAGGAATAATGGTATTGGGTATGGCATTGTTGTAAGCCATAATAAAGATTGATGCATGCAGCTGTAAGAGCAAAATGAATTATGAGCAGGAAGCTCGTGCTTGGAAAATTTTGTTTTCCTGAATAAAACAAATTCAACATTTATGATTGAAAATTGTTATAATGATATCTCATGATGATTGTATGTGTACAACACAAATGAGATGTTGGATATGGAAGTTGGAAGCTCAGGAAAAAGAGCACTAGAAGGAAATCGAGCTCAATGATGAAGGCATAAAATGAAGAAAGTCCAATGGATTTGTTGTAGATGGAGTTCTTGGAGCCACAACTCTGAAACTTCCTGGTCGAGTGCACTGGAGCCCTGGAGAGAAGTGGAACAACCCGAGAGACTGCATGGCAGAGAAGGGGGTTCATTTCTTTGGGTTGTGCAAGATGATAGGGAAGGAGAGCTTGTTGGTTGGAACTGCTGCCAGAAATATAAATTATGAAGATCATTATACATGTTTTGGGTCAGAATGTCTATGTATGCATGTTTTATTTTAGGCCAAAGTGCCTATGTATATAAGCAATTGGCTGGATTGCCTGTGCCGATTAAAGGTCGGAGTGCCTAGAATTATAAGAAGATCAATATGGTGTTGTGCACTAAGGAAAATTCCAAAATAAGGGGAGGAGGATGTAACACCCTAATTTTAATCCCTATGAACTAGAATGTATTATGTAAATGTGACATTAGGTTGGTGAGATGGTAAAGTTGAAAAGGGGTCAGAGTGCCTAGGAAATGCAATAATTTTATATACATTAATAAAAATACATTGTTGGTTGCAAGACGAACAAGGACAAGAGATAGGGGGCTATGATTCCACGAGAGAGGGGGGTTAAGGGGCTAAGTCTTTTATTATATTTTATTTTTCCATATTGGCTTTAATTGAGAAAAGTGGTTACATGAACTTCTTGGGGGGAGGCCATGTCGTTCTTGATTTCATGTAATTATATAAACATCCCTTGTGGGTTGTTTTGGGGGTTATTCTCCATTCACTCTTACACTCTTCTCACTCTTTCATTTTTGGTTCCTCGTTCTTGATAATTTGTGTGCTCTTGGTCTGATCATGGAAATGAATGGTTGGAAGAAGAGATTCATTGCTATATGGTTGTAATAAATTATAGAATCATTCCAGGAGGGAATGGATGCATGTGTGCATGAGATTGATGATAGTTCGGAAAGAACTATCCACAACTGAGAATCCTTAGAGTTTCCAGCAGGGATCTTTCCTTACCAGTAGCATTGGAGCCCTAGAGAGAAATGGAACAACCTGAGGGATTGCATGGCAGAGAAATGGGTTCATTTATTTGTGTTGTGTAGGCTGAAGGGGGAATCGAGATGGAAATTGGGATTGTTGTGTGGTTGGGAAAACCTAAGAGCTTGTTAGCTAACTAGTGTGTTTTAGATTTGTCCTAGGACCTGTCCATGTGGATTCATAGCCCTGGATTAGGGGTGATACAGTTGTTGAGAGTGAATGAACAACAATGTCTATGGTTGGGAGGAACATCTTTGGTCTGCAACCAGTTGGTGAATGTTTACTTGAAAAGATAAGTGCTCTATGTGTTTTTTGTATAATGTATATTCTTCTATGTATTTATTTATCTATGAGATATGTGTTTATAATGTGCATGTCTGCTGGTTATTTTTTGTGCATGGCACGATGTTCCTTTCTTGGATGGTTTAGCATGTTCTTGTTAATTGCATGTGTTGAATCCATGTTTCTTTATTTTAAAGAATGGAACAAAAATTCGTAATCAAGCAATGATGATGAATTTGGAAATACTCGAGCAATGGGTATGCTTCAGATTAGTACCTGGGCAAATTGTTTTGGTCTTTGTTGTATAGGGTATGTTACCAGTTAGTTTCAGAGAATTCTTGGAGAGAGTTTTGAGGTAGCGTGGCCCAGCCTTGTGGTTGGGTACGTTACATGGAATGAATCCCAACATAGGGATATGCCACTATAATAAGTGTGTAATAACTCACATGGGTAAAAATCATAGGTAAAAGTGGGAAGACAAGAGATGGTACCAAAACCATAAACATTGTTATTATAATATTGAAGGAGGATGAAATCGCACTAACTCAAATATTTACACCAAAGTCTAGTTGACTCTAGTTGAGTTTGGTTTAGTTTGGTGACTTTCATTACCTTTAATTGAATAAATCATTTATGCATATGTTGATGTTATGTGTGTGTATGTTCAATATCATTTCAAATTATTGTGTATATTTTATTCCATGGATTTCATGTACTTACCTTAGTATCATATTGTTGTAACAGATCGATAGATCATGTCAATTCCAACATAGAGGAACTATAAAACAATGACAATAGATGTAGGGAAAGAGATGAGGAAGATCATAGAAGAAAATGTAGAGATACAATAATCGATGACGACATCATCATAAAACTCAAACTGAATTATGAGTACATACTTTGTGATTGTTATATAATATTGAAAAATCTGTTTTTTATTTTATGAAGAGTTGTATTTATAATTATAATCATTACTTACTATAGTGTGCCTTATGTTGTAGGAAAAATTTGATTAAAAAAATTGGAGAATTGCTAAAGAGTATAATAATAAAATAAAGTGTCAAACCAAGTCTCAGATGAAGTAGATATGAGCATGTTAGACATGGTAGAATTTATCTTACATTTTTTAGTGAAATTTAGAGTGTAATTGAATCTAATATACTACATTTTCCATGGTACTTATTCATTCTATGACATGAATATTAATGTTTAAGCACATGTCACATAGATGACGATGAACATAGATGATTGATGATGATAAAGGAATCATATGGCATTGATAAATTTTTAACCTATATGTTTTTGTTACATATTTAACAGTTATCAATTTTTTATTTTATTGAACTTATGTGTTTTTAATATAATGTTGTAGAGAAGCCCCAAGTGTTAGCTCAAGTGGTTATGAGTCAGATGTGAAGTTGGCGGAGGAGGTCATGGGTTTGAATCTCTTGTTCCCCCTTAGGGTTAGGCCTGAAAGTAATCAAGGTCAACGATTTACCTGTTTCATGTGAGATATTACCTCATAATATATATATATATATATATATATATATATATATATATATATATATATATATATATATATATATATATATATATATATATATATATATATATATATAATTTTACATAGTGAGAATGAGGAGGGTTCATAATATGAGGAGAGCATTGATCACAATTAAATCAATCTCATTCAATCAATTTTTGATGTCAAATCCATTTCATTTCCTTATATGTGTAGAAATTTTCCATGTTACGATCTATACAAAGGTCACATTTCCCTAGGGTGGTAGTGTATCGCTTATTTATAGGCAATTCAATCAACTTTTGAAGTCAAATTCATTTCATTTCCTTATGTGTAGATATTTTTTTTCATGTTACATTGTCCACATGATTTTGCATTTATATATACATGATTTTTGCTCTCATGATTATTATGTTGTAAAATGGACTTATACTAATTATCAAGCTCATCAATATTTAAATGTTATAAAAATAATAATTAAATTTATACTTAATAATTAAATTAGTAATAATTATCATTATTATTAGGGGTGACAGGAGTTGGGGGGTCACTTTGCTTCTGAAGGAAAATTGGAAATGACCTTTGCATGGGGTCTAGGCACATCCATAAAAAATTGAGTCAAAGCCTACACCCTCCTCTCTCTCTCTCTCTCTCTCTCTCTCTCTCTCTCTCTCTCTCTCTCTCTCTCAAATGAATCCAATATAAAATCATTAATAGTCATAGGATATTTGAGCATTATTATCGAAATGATGGTTATGAAACTAACCTCATTTGACAATAAGTCAGATCGAATTATTTCTCAAATCAACAAAGAGGTGATTAATTTGAATATGGTATCATATTTTCATGTACTGAGAGAGTATAATAGTTAAGTGAATCTATTATCCAAATAATCCCCCTCACTTCCACAACTAGGAGTCTTGAAGAAAAATGAGGGGATATACTAGTGCACAATCCCCTAAGGTTGAAAGTCACGTACCTCCACCATTTAATAACACATGTATCATCAATTCAAAGTTAAGACCTCAAGTGTGGTGAAGGGATTTGAAAGGATGCATTCCCATCTCCCTCGTATGTTGGAAATAAACATTGTTATGTCTCTTGAATTCTCAGTTGCAATATTGTGCTTGCAAGGTGGGATAATGAGGGGGATAAAAAAAACATAATTCATAGGAGTTTATGTAATTAGATCATATCTCATTTGGTAAGCCTCTTTCTCAACCTGTAGATGGTCGAATTTCCCCTAAAGGATTTAGTTTATGAATTCCACAAGTGGATTGTTATAAGTGTGCATTGGTATTTGTTATTAGCTTGGGTTATGGATTTTGAAATTTGTTTCTATAATTGGGAATTGTATCATCTAGGATGTAATTGGGTTTTAGCTTCTTAGATTTTGTCAATTTATCTATTTCTCTTCTTTTTTATCCCCCTTCTCTTTGGTATTTTCTAGTCGTTTAATGCACAAAACGTGAAGGGTCTGGGAAAGGACTTCTTGAGGTTTAAGCTCATAATCAGGAAATCTTGGAAATAGTGTTTTTTGGTAATAGTGTTGATATTTTTTAGGAGTGGGTGGTTCTTTGATAGTGTCTTTACTTTGGTTTCACCATAAACAATCATGTATGTTCTGGGTTTAGAAATCATGGAGCATAACGAGGATCAAGAGATTTGCCAAGCTCTCCACAAACATGAAGGCTCAATCCAATGTAATAGATCCTCCCTCCTCTTAGTAACTTCCAAGGTGGACGAAAATGAACATATTTGTACCTCACAAAATGCTACAACAATGGGAGTCTTGGTTCAATAGAAGAAAAAAATTAATACTTTGGAAGAAGAATGCCAAATCTTACAGAACATGTTTCTAAACCTCAAGAAATACATGCACTCCACAAACTCAAACAAAAAATGTCAATTAATTCATCCCAAACAAAGTTCAAGGAAGAGTAAATAGTACACTAACTAAAATATGATATGGATGTCAGACAACATAACTCTCCTCCATCCAATGTAGGTCAGGAGGAAGCACTCAACCATCATGTTTTCCATTAATTTTATGTTTGTAAAAGTATTTAGAATATTAGGTGTTTTTGTTAAGTTGTACACCTAGGATAGCTAAGATGTAATAACATAGGACTCTAGAAATTTTTCCTTTGTGGCTTGTGAAAGTTGTCAGTTTTGTTTGATTTTCCATAATAATACTTTTATATGATTGTTGTTTAGCTTCAATATAACACCTTTTAATATATAATATTTACAAGTTTCGCATTTTTTTAAATATCATTATTATTAAATGAATAATAACAATAATAATAAAATGATCAATAATAAATTAATAAATAAAAATAATTAGATCATTAATAATAATTACAGTGCAACTTTGATGCAAAAGTAGTTCAATTTTGATATTGTTTTGACTCTAAAATGATGTTAATACGACACAAAATGATTGATAATGGCACATACATGATGTTAACATGATGCATGAGTGATGGAATACAATGCCAACACGATGCAAAAAATGAATAATAATGATGCATATGTGACACTAATGCGACACAATATCGATGTATAGCAACACTAATAAGATGCAAATATGATTAAAAGCTTTGTATTTCAATGTTAGTATGACTCACATATGATGCAAAAACAACGCTCCATATGAAATATTGATGCAATATGACACTAATATGACACAAAGGACATGCATATGATGCAAACTCGATGCAAAAGTGACTTTGTAAGTGTTTCTTTGCAATAATCTACAATGTGGTATGATGTTAATGCAATGCAAACAATTTTTTTGCATCATATTATTTGTCACTAAGATGACAACTTGCAAAGTGCACATTGACAAATATGATGTAGGGCTAATGCAAATAATTATGCCCCCTTAATCATCTCATTTTGTGTTGTAAATACTTGATTTTTTTTCTTAAAAAAATACATTGGAAGACAATGCTATAGCACTATATTGTAGTAGTGTCTATGTGGTATTAGTTACTATTGCAAATGAGAACTCTTTTATGCATTGTTGGAATGCCTCCAATATTTGGTATCTAGAACCTTACATTTCCATTTGTGGGTTGCCTCACTTAGCCTTGAATTGAACGATAGACATAAAGACCAAAAATGCACTTGCAATGCATCTTAGAATCGTGTGTCTTTGTTGGGATTGCTAAAATAGTCAATTTCTAAGTACACTTACTATCATATGTTTGTAACAATGACACCATGCAACTTTCACTTGCCCTAGGTCTGCGCTTTAGTTCATCTTGGCTGGTTATTATAGTTGAAACCATAATGAATGGACAAACAAGGCATGTAAACATAGTAATACAATTTTTTTATTGGGATGAGATTTGTTAAAGACATGAGATCCTTGTTATGCAGATACAAAGACAAGAGTACATTAAATCTAAAGTGAAATTTACAATGTTTTCAAGGACTAAATCTTAAATGATTATGAGATCTCTTGGTCCTACTTGAAATGGTGAATATTTACCATAGTTGATAGTTAGCTTTCTTACATGTTAACCACCATTGACAAAGCACAAATAAAGAGCGGAAGGATAGATGTATTTTGTCAATTCATAGCCTTTAAATTTTAGGCGTCTTAGGCTTAGAAAAATGAAAAACATTGACAGCATACATGTCCAAGCTTATCAAACATGTGCTTAGATTCACACAACAAAATGACAACTCAAAGCATATTAAACCAATATGGAAAATGAACAATTTTTTCAGTTAGAACTTTTTGTGATTTTAAGTATTTTTTTATTTCAACAATTTATGCAAAGAGATCATTGAAAAAATTTAATCCCATTTCACTATATGAACCATTTAAAAAATAAAATAACAAAATTCAAAGAATGTTTTTTTTTTCAAATATTCAAAATAATAATCAATTTAAACAAAACATTAGGAAAGTTTTGAGAAACTTACTATGGGAAAAGAAACACAAGGCCATCATTCAATGGCGAAGAGTTGTGGAGTGACCAAAAACACTAGCAGATTGAACACTAAGAAAGAACAATACAACTCCCAAGATCCTAAGGAAGCAATTGAAGTATCCTTGCCCACCTTCCTAAAACTTGAAATTGAGGTAGGAGAGAGTTTTGAAGTTGAAGCAATGAATATATCAAAGGTGACCAATTTTTTTATTGGGATGAGATTTGTTAAAGACATGAGATCATTATTATGCAGATACAAAGACAAGACTACATTAAATCTAAAGTGAAATTTACAATATTTTCAAGGACTAAATCGTAAATGATTATGAGATCTCTCGATCCTACTTGAAATGGTGAATATTTACCATAGTTGATAGTTATATTGCTTACAAATTAACCACCATTGACAAAGCACAGATAAACATGGAAAGGATTGATGTATTTTGTCAATTCATAGCCTTTAAATTTTAGGCGACTTAGGCTTAGAAAAATGAAAAACATTGACATCATACATGTCCAAGCTTGTCAAACACATGCTTAGATTCACACAACAAAATGACAACTCAAAGCATATTAAACCAATATGGAAAATGACTAATTTTTTTAGTTATAACTTTTTGTGATTTTAAGTATTTTTTTATTTTAATAATTTACCCAAAGAGATCATTGAAAAATTTTAATCCCATTTCACTATATGAACCATTTAAAAAATAAAATAACAAAATTCAAAAATTCAAAAAATGTTTTTTTTTCAAATATTCAAAATAATAATCAATTTAAACAAAACATTAGGAAAGTTTTGAGAAACTTACTATGGGAAAAGAAACACAAGGCCATCATTCAATGGTGAAGAGTTGTGGAGTGACCAAAAACACTAGCAGATTGATCACTAAGAAAAAACAATACAACTCCCAAGATCTTAAGGAAGCAATTGAAGTATCCTTACCCACCTTCCTAAAACTTGAGATTGAGGTAGAAGAGAGTTTTGAAGTTGAAGCAATGAATATATCAAAGGTGACCAAAGTTGGAGAGTTTCCTTTTGGAAAAGCAACTTTTATCTTATAATAAGTTTCCATTATAATAAGTTTCCATGGGTTAAAATATTGATCTACTTGAATTAGCTTGTCACATTTTATTTTATAATAAGTTTTTGTGTATCAGAGTATAATCTACTTTTTTTTTTCTTTGAATAATTCCTGAGGAAATCCATTGGGCACTTCCCCTCATTTTGAGGATGGTATCCAGGGTAAGCCAGATTTTGTAGAAAGCTGAGGTTTTTTCAATAGCTTACTCATTTAAGAGCTCAACATATCACTTGTGGGAATTAAACCCGGGTGGAGAGAAAACACCTCTCAACACAAACCACTCGGACTAAACCGAATTAACATAATATAATCTACTTAATTATAACTTTCACTTTATTAATATTTTATATACCATAATATAGTTTGCATATTTTTGTTTTTTTTAATCCATATTATGCCTTTCTAATTTCCTTATCTCTTGAATTGACTGGAATGTTTGTGGTTTATTTTTCATAGATTCTCTATACCTTAATATAAAAAATGTTGCACACAAATACCATGTTCATAGAGAGTTGTTTATGCGTGGACTGGTATGGGAAATTGCTTTACACTGAGTTGCATTTTCTTAGCCTCATTAATAATAGCATATGTTACCTTCATTGCAAATACTTTTATAGCCCCAATTCTTCTAAGAGCCATTTCTCCAATTACACGGGCTATTATAATTACACTGGTCAATGATTTGGATATGTTGGTAGTGAATGGTATGAGATGGATTCACTTATTAAAGTTTCCCAATATGTGTAATAATTAATTACATTGGTATGGGAGATTGCTTTACACTGAGTTGCATTTTCTTAGCCTCACTAATAATGGCATATGTTGCCTTCATTGCAAATACTTTTATAGTCCCAATTCTTCTAAAAGACATTGCTCCAATTACTTTGGCTATTACAATCACATTGGTCAATGATTTGGATGTGTTGGTAGTGAATGGTATGAGATGGATTCACTTATCAAAGTTTCCCAATATGTGTAATAATTAATAATTTCATTCCTTTCTTCAAGGAAATCTCACCTTGGAAACTCCAAGATTATAATTAATTATATAATTTGTATTCATTGTTTAACAAAATGGGCATAGATAAGGTTCTTCACAATTCCATTGTTTAAAAAGTAATGGTAATTTGTATCGATAAAAAAAATATCTATAGATTACTTATATAGCATTGATACATTTCTATTACATATTACATATGAATCTAAGAGAATCAAAATGTAAAAGTTAGAATCCAAAAACACAAAGTTTTCCTACTCCAAAACTCATAGGTGTAAATGCTTAGAAATTGTTTTATAGAAGTAAACAAAATAAAAAGATGAATAACTAAAATTGAAAATTTAATTTTGATCCATATTTAACTTCCACCCGATTGGTGGCTCTTATCTCCTCCTAAGATTTGTCCATTGTGTAGTGGCTCATAGAAATTTCTAAAAGAATTTCCTATGGAATAAGATTCATGTTACACATGACTAGCAAGGCAAACTAGTAAGTCTCAAACAAATATGAGGGTAGCATTTAATTAATTCATCCTCACCCTAAGGATGGTAACACCACTTTTGGACTCTTGCTCCTAATCCCAAGGGGGGAATATGTTATGTTGCTTTGACATAAAGGTGATCCTTTCTCTTATCAACCTCAATACCTTGGCCTAGACCTAGGATCTCCAAGATTCCACCTTCTCAGTAGTTGAGTATAGGGTAGCCTTCGTGCCTGTGATTTTTTATGAGCACACATTAACACATTGATGAACCTTTTGCACATCTCTGAAAGTGGTTAAACAACAAGATCAATGGTCCACGACATCACAAGTGCCAATGTCAAGCTGAGCTTAGACAAACATAGAGCCAACAAGTCAAAGAGTAGTGATCTTTGAAGCCTCCTCACAAAAACGATAGAAAGGAGTACCCGAGAGTGTTCCAAAATAATGTCAAGATGAGAGGAAGATGAGAAATCCCAAGTGAATACCTTAGATAAACAAAAACCGAATTCTTCAAGCATATGAAGTGATCGTTTTACGTCTCAGGGAATAAAATGGTACCACAAGGCATACATGCCATAAACACCCCCCTTTAAGCAAAATGGTGAATGTATGAAGCCTAAAGTCCCCAAGGGAGCAATTTTGGGAGAAAACCATCAAGCTTAGGTGGTAATGTCACTGATGAGGTCCATCGAGATCCTTGTGATGGAGGATTATATTCCTAATTCTTATGGAGGATGACTATTTTCCATGAGTCCCCTCACCCACATGATACCATCATGGAATTGTAAATGTAGATATGTTTTCTCGATCCTCTGAATATATCCACAGTGAACCTTGATATTCAAGTGCTCATTTGTTCTCCATTTCATCTACCTTAAAGTTGAATCATCTTATATCTTGAAAAATGAGACTTGTGAAAAGTATTTCACATGAAAACCATCTTTGAAAATTGTAAACTAAGATAGAGGAAGAGGGATCTTAAACATATTGTTGAATAGACAAGTCTAAACATCCTACTTTTGGTTTTTTTCGGCAACCATCACCATAATGCGACTATGTAATTTTTGGTATTTTTGAACACTCCTTTAGAAATATTCCTCAATACGCAACCAACACCTTAGATTTGATATCAGTGGCGTGACCAACTTCGAGTATTTGTCAATGATCACTCACCGCCATACTGATCTTAAACAAACTTAATTAAGTGAAAGTATTTCCAAAGGAAACAATAAAATATTTAAAAGGTTAGATAATATGAGAATGTCTTCAGATGAAATCAAAATATCCATAGTATTATTTGTTGTCAAATGATTTCAAAATTGATTGGTCATAATTGGACCAACATATCTCTTAATTTTTGGAATTAAATATTTATTTAAAATTATTTAATTTTTTATTGAAAAAATTATAATGTTTAAATTTAAAAATATACTTGTTAGTAAAATTATGATTTAATACTTAAAATAATTATTATCCTAATTACTTAAATTAAATTTTAATTTATATAAAACTTTTATATAAATTAAATTTGACAACTTGAAAATTAAAATATTTATCATAGTGTTTATTTAAATTTAAAATTTGGTGAAAGTTTATGATATATGAAATGACCAAACTTAACAATCCAATATTAAAATAAGTTTTTAAATGATGCAATATAATATATTATATTATTTTTTTTCCCAAAATATATATTTTGGAAAATATTATTAATATTTTCTCTTTAGGGTAAAGAGCATTCTTAGAGTTCAAGATTAAACCAATAATGTAATTATTAAAATCTCGAAAATTAATTTTTTAATGGGAAAAATAAACACTATATTTTTATTTTTTCCAAAGTATATATTTTGGAAAATATTATTAATATTTTCTCTTTAGGGTAAAGAGCATTCTTAGAGTTCAAGATTAAACCAATAATGTAATTATTAAAATCTCCAAAATTGATTTTTTAATGGGAAAAATAAGCACTCATGTTTTTAATTAAATATTAAAATTTCACGAGGACATAAATTGGTTAAAAAAATAATAATATGAAATGGAGTTTAAATGTTTTTTCCATAAAACAAGGGATGTATGGCAGTTAAATTTGGAAATGAAGATGATAGTTAACACCCTATAATTATTGATGATGTTGATTACTTTGAAACATGAATAATATGCTAACATATGAGCTAGTTTCATAATCTTAATCAGCTTCTTAAAAGAATTCAACATAAACTCACAAGGGATGGAGAAAGCCTTATTGCTCCATGATGACACATAGTTTATAGATTTGTCATAACAGGTACTCGACAAAATATCTTACCATGATTTTACTTTAATGTAGTTGCCATATAGTGTTGGGATTAACTTGAATTTCCTTCTAGTTAAGCTAAGCAAGCCAAATGCAAATCTTATTTAAAAAATAAAAAATAAAAATAAACATTTCAC
>ML788213.1:0-17707 GCA_009831015.1 Picea engelmannii | reverse complement strand
TGTGTGTGTGTGTGTGTGTGTGTGTGTGTGTGTGTGTATGTATATATATATAACTTTTTTTTTCTTTTATTATAGACAAGTGCGAAGGTGACGGAGATGGTGGAGAGCAGGGAAAGAATGGAAAGCTCTGAAAAGTGGTCGGATGGGATTCAAAAAAGGGTTACGGAAATATTGAGGATAGGCGAGTGTTGCACGGTCAAATTTTATGTATCGGAATTTTTGAGTGCAAAATGTGTGAAACGGAAGAGATGATGATGGGGCAGTTCAGCGGTTGGTTTGTATATTTGCGGAATAGCGGCAAAGTCAAAACGTTTTAGTGCAAAATGTGTAAAACGGAAAAGATGATGATGGGGCATTTCAGCGGTCGGTTTGTATAATTCCGACAAAGTGGCTAAGTATGGAATAGGAAAATTGCTAATTGCATGCCTAGAAATAAGATCTTATATATAATTGGAAATTGCTAATTGCAAAGGGATGCAGGCATAGGAAACAACAACTACAAACTGAATATTTCTTCAACTCGCCAAACTGATGATACGCCAAAGAAATTCGAAGAAATGGCGAAGTATGGAAAGTGGACAGACGGGTTCAAAATGGGGTGACAATAGTTCCAGAAAAGATGCGAGAGCCCGACGGTTAAATTGTATTTCTCGCAATTTTTCAGTGCAAGATGTATAGAATGGAAAAGTGCATGATAGGTAGACCATAATACAGAAGAGGGTATGATCTGAGTCCGATTGCAAATTTGTATATCGTGAAAGTGACGCTACTATTCGCAGACCATGGAACAAAAGAAGTCCAATCTAGAGCCCGCCTACCGGGAAGTCACGGTCGGAGAAGTTTCTAGGTATGGAATGGCGAAGCGGTCGGTCGATGTCATGATAAAAGAGCATGAGTGAAAGTGTGAACCCGCACCCCCGTCCACGCGTGCAACCATACATTTTTTAAAAAACGAATAAGTGACAAAGAAGATAAATTTCAGGGAAAAGAGAAACGGAACAGAATTGTGAAGTTGAGGGGAACAGAAAATAGCGACCAAGAATGTGATCTCCGAGTTTACTTGGTTCTTTCTTGTATGCTTCATTTGTCAATTTCTATATCGTGGAACTGCGAGGCATTTGATTAGCCAGCCAACCCGCATGTGCGGCTGTCAATTTCTATAGTGCGGAACTTTGGGTGTTGTTTGCAAGACAGGGAACTATAGAGGAAATGTTTTGCCCTTTAATATAGCTTATGTGGGGAAAATGTGGTATGGCTCATTTTAGCACTTTCCCATCCGTAAAAAAAGGCAATTTTGCGATCCATGGAGCCTGTCTGTCAATTTGTATATCCCGGAGCTCCGAATGTTGTTTGGAGGTCACGGAAAAGTAGAACTGCAATGTTGACCCAGTGAGCGCACAAGTCCCCATGTCAATTTCTATATCGTGGAACTTTGGGTGCTAGTTCTAGGACATAGAACAATAGAAGGTCAATTTAAAGAAAGGGGTAGTGGTCGTTGGAAACATGTGAATCCGCCAAACCATCCAGCAAGGCATTTTCAAAAAGAAAAAAAAAAACAATCAACTATCCAAAAAGAGAAACTAGAGGGAATAAAAGAGTGGGAAAATAGAAAGGCGGAAGGCAGTTTTCGTAAGGGAAAATTGGTTTCAAATAAGCCCCATTGTTGCAAAACCATCATTTTCTATTAAATGTCAGCAAATGCATTGTTGAAGATTAGATTTTATTGCAACCCATGCGTGTAAGCATGTTCTTCATACATTCTTCCATGACTATAATGTATTAAGCTAACAACTACACTTCATTTTCTATTAATTGTCAGCAAATGCTTTGTTGAAGATTACATTTTATTTCAACGTGTGGGTGCAACTGTGTTCTTTACACATTCTTCCATGACTGCAACATATTAAATCAAGTATTAAACTTCTTTCATTATGGGTTCTTAGCATTAAAACTTAATAACTGGATGTCTAGAAACAAGAATAACGATTGTGTTGCAAGATTGTACATTGGTATTGCTATGCTCTATCTACATTACAAATATAAGTGAACGTTGGTTTGAAACTGTGCAATCCATTTTTTGTTTGCATAAAAGGTCGCTCGATTGACACAGTACATTGTGATATAAGTGTTAGATGTTCCATCTTAGAAAAAATAACCTAAGTAAACACAATATCGAAGAAGTACTAGAGCACCGAACCATGCCAAGGTGAATAGGCGTTATATCTAGAAAAGAAGAAACAACAAAGAGTCCAAGGCAATTACTTTTTAATTGCAAATCCATTTAAGAAAAATAACAAATACACCGATTATTGTACATCTATCCTTACAAATTTGACCCAATTCTTTGGGGCAAAACATTGAACATATCTACAATAAACACACGCATGGGATCCGCACTATGCAAGATCCCCGCAGTTTTCTCCTCCATGAATCATCATGTACTGGAATTGATAGTTTTCAGAAGCTTCCCATGAGGAAGAAGACGAAAAACGTTGCAGGGCAAATGGAATAGCCCTTAGCTGAAACCGCCTCTACATAGTCAAAAAAAAATCAGGAGCACAGGTTGCACGTGCAATTTCAGAGGTCCAAATTAGTCCATTCTGGGTGGAGGGAGATGACTAGTACAAAAGTGGCTTGCAGCAGTGAGAGTTTTGGACCTGATTCTCGAAGATGTTAATTGTATATCCAGAGAAGAGGACAGTAGTCCCGCAAGCGAATAATTTTTTGTCTTGAAATATATCTCAGGGAGCATGAACAGATCATTACTTCACAGTGAAACTCTTCCACCCAGAACGGACTAATTTGGAACTCTGGAATTCCTATTTTCGTGCTGCAAATCCGCATCGTTTTCTTTTCTGAAACTCCTTTTCAGGTTGTGATGACCGCCATCACCGAGCCGAGAAGTTTTTTCCGTTATGTTTCATTTCAATTTGGGTGCAGGAGTGGGAAGAGTCTCTGCATTGCCATCATCCATTGTTGTATCATCGCCCATCAAATCATCTTCTTCCGGCTCGGAATTCATGACAACAACCTTTGTGCCATCCATGAATGCAACTGAGTAGGTTCTCTGAGTAGGTAAGGTTGACTTCGAATTCTTTAGCTTGAAATATATCTCTCAGTGTACCAAGGGACCATCTCCTTTTTTGGTCCTGGGCGGAGGGAGATGAGAAGTAAGAATATGCCCTGGAATAGTGGAACCTCTAGCCATTATGCCCCAATGTGTTTACTATATCTGGAGACAACTGCCACCACAAGTTAACAAGAATTTTGGTTTTCTCCAGACGAAGTTTGAAATGAAAATGAGGGAGGGATAATATAACCCTCCGCAAATTATGGTTTAATGTGTATCAATGGAATATCTCCTCGATCCTTTCGTTGATCAATGACAATCTCCAAGTGATCTGAATTTTATGAGAAAAACGAAATGAATACAGATTATTAACAGGTGATTAACACAAAATAACGAGATACAATAAAACTGGTTTTCTATTCAATAACGAAACAAGCTGAAACTGTAAAATGCAGCGGAAACAAGCTTGCTAGAATGGTGGTGACTTATCTTTGAGAAGAGATGTGACGGTTGTGTGCATTCACAAGAAGAAGATTACAATGGTGCTCTAAAGGCCTTTTTACAATAAACAAGAATTCCAAAAACCTAACCATAGGAGACGAAGCACCAAAAGTCATGTGGGCCCCATTTGGGTAAGTTAGTACATCAACTTCCCGGGGTTGTAACTTTTGCATACGATCTTCGTTTTAGGCGTGTGATAGCCCGTTGGAAAGATATCGTCGAGGAGACTCATTTTGGGAGCTCAATCATGCCTTTGGCTATCATTGAGGAGATCGATTCAGAAAAACCTTCATTTAGGCCCTCAAAATGGCCCCGAAAGTTAAAACTGCTAAAAATAGTAAATTGCCAAAATTGTCAGAAAATTGTTTTGAGCCAGTTGGAAAAGGTGGGTGGCCATCGATATCCATATGGATCAATCCTCCCTCCTTAGGAAGCAATGGTCTCCATTGCATTGAGGTCCCCCATCAGATGAGGAAATTTCTGTTGAATTTGGCCCCGGGTGAGCCACTTGCCTTGGTGCAGGAGCTGCCCTGCTTTGATGACTCGATAAGGCTAGATCCTTTGTTGTCGAGTGCCCTTGATCTGTGTTTCCACAATCTGATCATTGGATTCTTGTTGTATGCAATCGGGGTTGAGTTCTGTTGGTGTCAACTGTTCTGCTACTTTTGAGGTGTCCAATAATGGTGGGAAATAAGGGTGAAGGAGATCCACATTGAACACTGGGTGCAGGCCAAGGAAAGGAGGAATGTTGAGCTCAAAAGAATTATCCCCCATGGCCTTGGTGATAGTGTATGGCCCATAACAGACTGGGTGAATCTTCAAATGGGGTCTTGTAAGGTGTTCTTTCTGCAAGTGCAACCAAACTTTGTCGCCCACCTGAAACTTATGTGGCACCCGATGTTGATCATGGCACTGTTTGTACTTGTCATTGGACTTCTGTAGGATATCCTGAACCTATTGGTGGATGTGTTGGATCCTCTCAATGAACCGGGTGGCTTTGTCAGCTTCATTTGGAGCAGGATATGAGTCAGTCGAGGTGACCACAAGGGGAAGTGCAACATCTATGGGACCCAATGGTTGGAATCCCAACCCCACCTGAAAGGGGTTGTGGCCAATTGAGATATACAGGGCTCGGTTGTAGCTATGTTGGACATAGGGAAGGATCTCATCCCATGTGCGGGGGTGCTTTGAATTATACATGCGAAGGATATGCATAGTCATTCAATTTACAACCTCAGTTTGGCCATCTATCTGGGGGTGGAAGGTCGTGGATTTGGTGAGATTGGTGTCTAGCAGTGACTAGAGGTTCGACCAGAATGTGCTAAGAAATTGACTGTCCCGATCTGAGACAATGGTTTTTGGGATTCCAAAATGTAACCAGACTCGTTCAAATAAGAGCTTGGCAGTGGCCTCTGTTGTGATGCTCTTCTTGCAGGCAACCAGAATCGCCATCTTAGAAAAGCAATCAACATCCACAAAAACACAGTCATTTCCCTGGTTGGTGGACGGGAGGCCCGACATGTAGTCCATTGAAATGGATTCCCATGGCCTGTCAGGAGTAGGAAGAGGGGTGTACAGGCCATGTTTCTTAGTGATTGGTTTGGCAATAGCGCAGGCAATGCAGGACCTGCTATACTTGTCGACCTCCTATCGAAGTTTCGGCTAGTACAAATGTTTATGTAGCATTGCCACTGTCTTTTCGACGCCGAAGTGTCTTTCCACTTGACTGTAGTGGGATTCCCAGATCATCTTCGCTCGCTCACTTGATGGAACACAGATATGTCCCAGACGACACAACAACCCATCCTGAAGATGGAAATTATCGACTATTGCATTTGCACCCAACATTTGCTAGGTGGTGGCGAAGTCAGGGTCTGTCTCATAGAGTTGGGGCCATCCAGATGTCTCATGGCTGCAAGATTCTAGCACCATGGTGAGTGTCACGACTGGCGGTCTGCTCAGGCAATCAATGACGTGATTCATGCTTCCTGTTTTATACTTGATGTTGAGGTGGAATTGCTGCAAGTATGTTGACCACTTTTGATGGCGGTCATTCTGCAATTTTCCATGTGTCTACATGAACTGCAGTGGCTTATGATCAGTGTGGATGACTATCTCCTTCCCAAGAATGTAATGTCTCCACTAGCGGTAGACTTACATAATGGAGTACATTTCTTTGTCATAAGTAGAGTACTTATGGACAGTATCTGACAGTGTCTCACTATGATAGGCCACAAGGTGGTCGTGTTGAGTGAGAACGACGCCCACGGCATAGTCTGAAGCATCTATCTCGATCTCAAAGGGATGTTGCAGGTCTGGTAGTGAAAGTACTAGGGCTGAGCATAAGCGCTGCTTCAAATCATCGAACGCTTGTTGTTGGGACCGGCCCCACACAAATTTCGCCTTACCACCACCCCTATTTATTTGGTTGAGGGCCCATGCAATATGGGAGAATCCCAACACGAACCTGTGGTATAAATTGGCAAGGCCTAAGAAGCTCTGAAGCTCAGTGAGTGTTTTTGGGGCTGGCCAGTCACGGATGACTTGGATCTTGGCTGGATCCACATGTACGCCATGCTGATCAATGATGTATCTTAGGTAATGGACCCGGTCCATGCCGAAGGAGCATTTTTCCAAGTTGGTGTATAGCTTGTGCTACCGCAGGGTGTGCAGAACCTGTTGAATATGTTGCAAGTGTTCGGCCCAAGTCTTGTTGTAAATTAGAATGTCATCCAGATACACCACTACAAAAGTATTGGTGAATGGTCGCAGGATATCATCCATCATCCTCATGAAAGTGGTTGGGGAATTTTTCAAACCAAAGGGCATGACCAACCATTCAAAAATGCCTTCCTTTGACTTGAAGGTGGTCTTCCATACATCTGTCTGTTCTATCGAGACCTGGTGGTATCCAGAATTTAGATCAATCTTACTGAAGTATTTGGCCCCCGTGAGTTGATCAAGGAAGTCGTCGATTCGGGGAATCGGGTACCGGTTTCTGACTGTGATTTTATTCAGAGCCTGGTAATCAATACAGAGTCGCCAGGTTCCATCTTTCTTCTGTACCAGCACGATTGGGATCTCGCAAGGTGATGATCTTGGGCGGATGTGCCCCTTGAGGATCTTTTGTTTGAGCTTTTGCTCAATTTTGACGGCATATCGGTAGGTTGCGCCAAAGGATGAAATTTCCAAAAATTCCATTTCGGTTTGGATGTATCTATGCATAGCACCGTGATACTTGAGCACCAGATCTCTCTCTGAATCTTTGATACCCATCTTGGTGCGCAAGGTATGGAAGATATTTGTGAAATCTGGCACTGCTTGTTCTCTTTCTTGTTGCAGTGTGGTCCATTTGGTATACAGGTCGTCATAACTTCTGATAGGGTAGTATTGTTCCTTAATAGAATCCTTGAAGGATTCCCAAGTGGATATGACTGAAAATAATGAGGTTTCCTCTGTGTTCTTTTGCTCACAAAAGGTTTCCCACCAATCTTTGACATGGGGAACGACTTTGAGGAGCGCAAAAGTATTCTTTTCTCTATTCGAAAAGTTATGCACAGAAAAATAACCTTCTAGTAGATTCAACCACTTGTCTACAGCATCTGTGTCTATCCGACCTTCAAATATAGGAATATCAAAGTTTATTTGTACCTTGAAGGGGGTGGAGCCTCCATTCGAAGAAGATGCATCATCTATTAGTAATCGTCGAAGGATTTGCGCAAAACTATCCATCATCTCGTTCCTCTGTTGTGTGAGGGATTCCTCAATCAACAGTTTGAAAGGATCTCCTGTCCCATCATCTTTTTTTTCTCCTGCCATGAGAGGTCGCTTGGGCGTACGAGAGCTTATGTCCTCAAGAGAAATAAGCTCGAGACCCAACTCTTCGTACTCTGACCTCGTTGGGGACATGCAGTAAGACAACAAGGAGCAGACCGCTCCGATACCAATGATCCAAATTTTATGAGAAGAACAAAATGAATACAGATTATTAACAAGTGCTTAACACAAAATAACAGAGATACAGTAAAACTGGTTTTCTATTCAATAATGAAATAAGTTGAAACAGTAAAATGCAGCGAAAACAAGCTTGTTGGAATGGTGGTGGCTTATCTCTGAGAAGAGATGTGACGGTTGCGCGCATTCGCAAGAAGAAGATTACAATGAGGCTCTGAAGGAATTTTTACAATAAACAAGAATTCCCAAAACCCTAGACATCCAAAAACCTAACCCTGGGAGATGAAGCGCCAAAAGTCATGTGGGCCCCGTTTGGGTAAGTTAGTACATCAACTTCCCAGGGTCGTAACGTTTGCATACGATCTCCATTTTAGGCGTGTGATAGCCTATTGAAAAGGCATCATCGAGGAGATTCATTTTTGGGGCTCACTCATGTCTTCGATTATCATTAAGAAGCTCGATCCCGAAAAACCTTCATTTAGGCCCTCAAAATGGCCCCAGAAGTTAAAATTGCTAAAAATAGTAAATTGCCAAAATTGTCAGAAAACTGTTTTGAGCCAGTTGGAAAAGGTGGGTGGCCACCACTATCCATATGTATCACTAGGGTTCATGCAGAATGAGCTATCACCATCACAACTCGCTAATTGCATAATTAGAAAAAAAGTGTGAAGGTGGCGGTGACGACGAAGAGAGATTAAGAATTACAAATTTCTTAAAAGCGCCAACCCGTTAGCGCACAAAAAATAGATTGTATCATCTTTGAGTTGAATACTGGGAAAGGATAACATACTTGTGCACAAATCTTAGTTTAATTTGTAGTAATGACAAATCTTCTCCTGACTTTCGGACATTAATGACAATCTTAACGGTTCCTGCAAGAAGAAGTACTAGCATTAAAGCTTAATTATTGCATATTTGGAAATAAGTACGAAGGCACCGACGATGGCGAATTGCGACGAGGCACCGCCCAACCCGCGAAACCGATTCCAAGAAATACCCAAGTATGGAAAGCGTTAGGGCGGGTTAGAAAAGAAGAAGGGCAAAAAATATACCCAGAAGATGTGAAGGGTTGATGGTCATATTGCATCTCAGTGACAGATATCGGTCGTCAATTTCTATGTCGCGGAATTTCTTTGGAAATTTGTAAATCGCAGAAGGGGGTTTCTTTGCAAATTTGTAAATCGCGGAAGTCTGGGTGCTAGTTGCAGGGGGCAGAACAATGGAAACGCAATGTTAAACCCACCTATGCAGGAACCCGCGTTTCAAGAAGGAAAAGCAGAGAGACGAATTCCATACTTAGACACTTTTTAGATCACGGGTTCTCGGACTGGTGTGCTCTAAATTGGGCATCCATTGTTCGGTGGCCTACAAATAGAATTCAGAATTCCATGATATACAAATTGGCCAACAGACCTGTGGGGTACTCGGGCATTTTACTGTTCCGACATTCCATACTAACGCAAATCTTTGGATAGAGGGTACTCGGGTTGGCAGGGTCAAAACTGGGCCGATATTGTTTTGTTACCTACAAATAGCACCAAAGAGTTTCGCAATATACAAATTGACATGCGGAGTTCTTGGTATAATTTTATATCAACCAGCAGTCGAATTTCCGCCATATAGAAATTCACAGGTGGACTCCATGGCTGGCGAGCCCAACCTTGTGATTGTTTACAGATGTTGATCCCTAGGAACTATGTAACACTACAAAAAAACATTGTTTTCAAAACTTAAGTATTAATATTAAATATTGATACTATACAATTTAATTACATAAAAATATAAAAGGATGTGGCATATCTTATTTGAAAGAAAAACCTACTTAGGCACTTTTTGGATCGTGGGTTCTCGGACTGGCGGGCTCTAAATTGGGCATCCATTGTTCCGTGGCCTACAAATAGCATCCAAAATTCCGCGATATACAAATCTGCCAGCGGACCTGCGGGGTGCTCAGACATTTTACTATTCCCGCATTCCATACTTACGCCAATCTTTGGATCGCGAGTACTCGGGCTGGCGAGCTTAAAATTGGGCCTGTATTGTTCCGTTAGCTACAAATGGCACCCAAGAATTCTGCAATATACAAATCGACAGGCGGACTTCTTGGTATAACATTATATCAAACAACACTCAGACTTCTGCAATATACAAATTCACAGATGGACTCCAGGGATGGCGGGTCCAACCTTGCGATTGTTTACGGATGGTGATCCCTATGAACTATGTAACACTACAAGAAAACATTATTTTCAAAACTAAAGTATTAGTATTAAATATTGATATTGTACAATTTAATTACATAAAATTATAAGAGGATGTGAAAATTCTGATTTGAAAAAAAAAAACCTCGTGTTCGAAAACTTGCATTCCAAAAATTTTGTATAATATGAAAGCGGCAAGAGGTCGGTTGGGTTGCTGATATAAAAATGAGTGCAAATATGAACACGTGTATCCATCAAGTTCTGCACCTACACAATTTCGCAAGAAATGAGTTATACATACCAAGTATGTACTTTTATAAATGATGGGCATGAGATTTTATAGAGCATAAAAGCAAGAAGCTAGATATATATATATATATATATATATATATATATATATATATATATGCAACAAGCTATACAGATATGCTTTCAAACATAGAAATATGAGTTTGCAATATGTTTGATGCACGTAGCCCTCATTCCATACTTGGTCAGTTTTTGGATCGCGAGTTCTCTGGCAGGATCGCGGGTTCTCGGGCTACCGGGCTCAAAATTGGGTCTTTGTTGTTTCATGCCCTACAAATAACACCACCAGTTCCGTGATATACAAATTGACAAACGGATTTGCAGACTATTTCAATTTTAAGGGCCCCCTGTTGCTGTAATAACAGAATCGGACTTGGGCCAGTTTATATTCATTTTACAATATCAAATGGAGAAGCGGTCGGTCGGGTTGGTCATCTAAAGGTAATTGAAACTAGAAGTAGTGAATCTGCCAACATCTGCAGGTAGAATTTTTCCGAAAAATGAGTAATACATAGTAAGTATGAACTCTTAGAAGGTATGGACATGAGGTTTTTATATAATTTGTACGAATCCCGCATTTCATACTTGGCCACTTTTTGGAATGCGGGGTCTCGATTTGGCAAGCTCAAAGATGGGCCTCTATTGCTCCATATCCTACAAATACGACCCAGATTCCCACAATATTGAAATTGACAGCTGAAGTTGTGGACTGGCTCCTTCAACATTGCAGTTTTTATTGTTCCGAGTGTTCTAAACAACATTCGGAGGAAACGAGCAATACATAGTAAAGATCTATTTCTACAAACTATGGGCATGACATTTTATAGAGCATGTACGGATTTCTAATTCCATATTTGGCCACTATTTCGATGGTGGATTATCGGTCTGGCGAGTTCAAAATTGCGCCTCTGTTCTTCCGTGGCCTACAAATAGCATCCACGTTTCTGCGATATACAAATTCACAAGCGGACATGCCAGCTATTTCAATTTTAAGGTCCTCGTGTTCATGTCATAGCACAATTGGAGTTGGGCCAGTTTATATTCGTTTATTACAATCGTAAACGGAGAAGCGGTCAGTCAGGCTAGTCATATAAAAGTAAGTGAAATCTGAACTTGTGAATCTGCCAACTTCCACACCTAGAAGTTTTCCAAAAAATGAGTAATACATAATAAGTATGTACTCTTATAAACTGTGGACACGAAATTTGCATAGACCATGTACGGATCCGTAATTCCATACTTAGCCACTTTTTGGATCGTTGCTTATGTGGCTGGCGGGTTGAAAATTGGGCCTCTATTGTTCCATGCTCTACAAAAAGCACCCACAATTCTGTGATATACAAATTGACAAGCGGAACTGTGGGCTGCTTGGATGAACATTGCACTTCCATTTTCCGTGTCCTCCAAATAACACTCAGAGTTCCGCGATATACAAATTTACAGATGGATTCAAGAACTGGTGCGTTAAAGTTTTCCATTGTTTACGGATGGTAATCCCTATCAACTATCCAACATATCTAAAAACATTATTTTGAATACTAAATTATTAATATTAAATATTGATATTGCAGAATTTAATTAGAGAAGAAAGTTTGGACAAATTGGTCAGGCGAGCTATATAAAAGTTTTTCGACAAACGAGTAATACATAGTATCGACATGAGATTTTATAGAGCATATGCATATCCCTCATTCCATACTTAAGCACTTTTTGGATCGCGGGTTCTCGGCCTTGCGGGCTAAAAATTGAGTCTCTATTGTTCTGTGTCCTACAAATAGCACACAGACTTTCGCGATATACAAATTGACAAGCGGAGTTGCGAACTGGTTGGCTCAACATTGCACTTATATTGCCCCATCTATTCCAAACAACAGTCAGAGTTCTGGCATATACAAATCGACAGGACCCCATGACTGGCGTACTCAAGATTGTAATTGTTTACGAATGGTCATCCTATCTAACTTTATCTAAAAACATTATTTTCAAATACTAAATTACTAATATTAAATATTCATATTACACAATTGAGTTACATTAAATTATTAAAGGATGTTAAATCGCTTATTTTAAAAAAAATGAAGGAAAGAAAAGAAAGTTTTTTTAAAATTCTATCACCGCAAGAATAACAAGGACCAATTTGAATTTTAAGGACCTCTTGTTCATATGATAGCACAATATAGAATCGACATGAGATTTTATAGAGCATATGCGGATCCCTCATTCCATACTTAGGCACTTTTTGGATCGCGGGTTCTCGGCCTTGCGGGCTAAAAATTGAGTCTTTATTGTTCAGTATCCTACAAATAGCACCCAGACTTCCACGATATACAAATTGACATGCAGAGTTTCGGACTGGTTGGCTCAACATTGCACTTCTATTGCCCCTTATACTCCAAACAACAGTCAAAGTTCCAGGATATAAAAATCGACAGGACCCCACGACTGGCGTATTCAAGATTGCAATTGTTTACGAATGGTCATCCTATCTAACTTTATCTAAAAACGTTATTTTCAAATACTAAATATTCATATTGCACAATCGAATTACATTAAATTATTAAAGGATGTTAAATCGCTTATTTTTTAAAAAAATGAAGGAAAGAAAAGAAAGTTTTTTTTAAATTCTATCACCGCAAGCATAACAAGGACCAATTTGAATTTTAAGGACCTCTTGTTCATATGATAGCGCAATTTCACTCCGCGCAATATACATTCGTTCATTTAAAATTATTCCAGGACATTAATTTTACCGAGTTCGTCGACTAAGCAAAAATGCCAAAACAATGACCAATTTGAATTTTAAGGTCTTGTTCTTGATATCATAGCACAATTGCACTTCGCAGAGTATATATTCATTGTTTTCAAATTATTCCAGGACAATAATTTTACCAAGTTCATTGATCAACGTAATCTGCTAAAACAAGCCACATACTACATTTGCGCCACAACGCCATAGAAATTTTTAGGCAGATCTGTGGGCCAGCTGGCTAAAAAATTCAATTATATTGTTCCATGTCCTCCAAACAACAATTGGAGTTCCAAGGTATACAAATTGAGAGACAAAAGCACACAACCAAGAACCAACCAAACTTCAAACAGGCCGCAAGCAAGTTCCCAGAATGTTCCATAGAGCAGGACCCATCGACCTTTGCACCAAACAATTTGATATAGAAAGAAAAGACGTCGTCGCATTCATTTTCTCTTGCATATGGTATATGTTCCCAGTACAAAATAACCATGCCCATGGGATATATGGGGTTAGCTTCCATGCTTCCCATTTTTTGGACCGAACAATCTTATGCGCGTGCATTCCCGACTAGCCCTGTCCGATGAACATTTAGCTGGATGTTGAAGAAATATTGTAGAGACACATGAGGTCTTTTCGCTTCCTGCCAAAATATGATATATATATATATATATATATATTTCCCTTCTTCAGCCAATATGCAAAATTGCATTGTCCTCATTTAAGGTGAATTTGTTGTGTACCCGAAGCTCCCGCAACATGTACACACTGCTTGCCTTTTTCTGTAGATATGTTTCATACGACAAGTCTGCCAACTTAGGAAGCACATTTTGTAACAGAGGCTTCCTAACCGTACAATGCAAGGTCATGTTGCCCATGGTTCAACGGACACCATTCACGCAATTTCCATATATATATGGACATTTTTCACCACATCGCAGACAATCAATCGTATCATCACTTATCAAAGCGGAGGCAGAAGCAGGAGAATTTCATTTTGCACATACAGGTTCAAAGGGGGTCGAGTACACATTGGCTGCAACCAAAAGACCTTCAACCTGGGAATGCGAGCATAGGAATTAATACATTGAACAATATAATGCAGAACTGCACCCCCCCCCCCCTCCCCTTAAAAAAATAAATAGAAAATTAAATAGGCCGCCGAAATTTGTTTAAATCTATTTCTATAAGCAAAATGAGGATGATTTTGAGGATGTATATGCACAACAGTTGTAGATCTAGCTAGTTTCTTCAAATCCTCTACTATATATGCTCGCAACTTTGTTACAAACGTTGTCTGGGTTGTCCGAAAGATCCTTTCTCTAACATCCCTTTTCTTTGTTAAATTTTTGAACAACATAAGTGGAATATTCCCTTTATGCAATTGTTGTTCGATTGATAAAAACAAATTTGAATATGTATTGAACAATTGTAGTTTCAACATGGAATGGTGCAATATTTGTGTAACTTACCTGACATACATGCACATGTGAAAGTAAAGGACAAAACTGAATATGAAAAGCAGAATTATTGCCTTGTCATTGTCCGACTCTCCATCCTTTATATGGAGAATGTGTTGTGAGCCAAGTTTTCTTGCCAATGTGAAAGTTGTGCCAATCATTCTGATTGGGTAAATATCAGTGCTTTGTGCAAGCTGGCTGATAGTCGAGTCCGAGACAAAACGATATTCTAAACAAACAGCGGGAATTTTTCCACGATGCTTGTTTCATTCAGCGAAATAATTTGATCACAATCACCACGGTCATATAATGTTTTGGGCAATCTATTAAAATTTGTAATGGATATCCCATTACCCAGCAATATATTTTATGCATGTTTCTAGACAAGTTGTGGAGGAACATTTAGTGTCATTGTCATCATGGCCTCCTTGTCTGTCATGTCAGCACGCATAATGGCTCTACTTTTGTTTTCCTTGTCCAAGTAGGCGTTATAGACGACCATTATGTCCCCCACGGACACTTGTCCAGTTCGACGGCTATTCAAGCCCTCTATTGATAGTACTTTGGATGTTACAACTCTAGACCTGGTCAAAAATTTTGAATAGGAAAAACTAAAGTGAATGGTAGTATGCATTTTTTATTATTATTATTTTTTCCTGTATTCTTCTTTCACTGGCATAAATCTACAAGTACACGCGTAGCTTGGATGAACTATGGAGCCAGAGTTTTGCAACCACACCTCTTACTCTGCGGAACATGCAGCACGTTCGGCGTCTCGCTTGTACTTGTTGATACTTCTTGCAAGTTGCAAACCATGTATTGTAGTCGACATCATCATATCCACAATGCCATAGATGAATATAAAGACGAGGATATTTGTTTAGTAAACATAGTAAGAGAAGAACATATGCATCTTTACCTTTGGCCTTGTCAGTTTGCTGATGTCTGGGATGACTGACTCCTCATGCCCATGTCACTAGTCCAACTTTTTCTGATGCAAGCATGTGCACATGAAAATCAAGACTAAACAAGTATATGCATTGTATACTATCCATCGCAAGGACCAAACAACCATAAAATTGTATGCATTTATTTTTTTAACTGGGCAAATGTTTCACAGTAAACAGGGCGCGAGGGCAGGGCATCATGGCCAAGCTGTATATCGTGGATCCCCGGAAGGCAAGGGAGCAATCTTTAACCTGGCAGCCTGGCACCCACAATCGAGAAAGTAGGAAAGTATGGAACAAGGTAGAAGCGTGACCACAGATGTGAAACCGTTAGTCCGCCAATCGGCGCACCAAGGAGTTTTTGGAAAGCACACTAAGCAGATGAATTAGAAAACAAAAGGAATAATAGAAAATGGAAAAAGTAGAAATAGGGGTGCAGAAAGGCCCATTGTTGCCAAGCCATCGTTTTGAACTCTAATATTATATGCCCCCACCCACTTTTTATATTTAATTTACCACCACAGTTGGTATACCTTTTAGAAGATTGTACCACATAACCCTCTGTTGTTGCACAAAACAATTCATCTCCCTATCCAAGCAACCTGTTTTTTTCTAAGGCAACAACGTTGAATATGCAATGGACATGAAGGCAAGTTAGTATGAAGACAGACATCTAAAAGAAGAGAAATAGGTCTATTTACCTGCCAAAGAGGCCATCGCCATCTCCAACTATTATATGTGTTTATATGTACCAATGCAGCGAAAAGACAACGGACATGAAGCAGGTTAGTATGCAAGAAGGAATGTTATGAAGATAATGTATCATGTACGAAGGCACACAACATGTACATATAATAAACTAGGTGAACACATATATGGACCATAAATGAAATACAAAACAACACAATATGAAATAACAGTACAAGCATGCACCTTTCTATATCCTCTTCAACCGATGCAGTCAAGACTCCCTCCTTTTCTCCAGCTATTCTGTTTGTTTTAAAGTGGGAATGCACAAAATACAATAAACATGAATGGAAGCTGGTATACTCGGTAGGAGAAGCAATATGTACATACAGTAAAACAGACTCAACGAACAATCTACAAGATATGCAGAAACATGAACCTTTGCGCTTCTCCATTCATGGTTGTAAACGTGTAATTTTTTTTTCCCTGCCCAAAAGATATTACAAGCCACAAAACATCACACAACTGTATGGTCGTAGCTAAACGATTTCTGGTTTTCCATGTAAAATTATTGAGATATTCCTCCACCAATTGAAACACATGTTATTTATCCTCTACAAAGACTGTTGTGTCCACGATACAAGTTTTTGGTTTTTCGTGGCAAACTACCCACACATGCTTCCAGACATCCAAATATAATCTTGTTGAATCTTTGTTGTGCATATCATACCTCAAGCATAACAGAAATTGTATCGTGCCCATAACAGTCTGTGCCGAGGAGAAAGAACATGGAATGTCATATTGGCACATCCGACCATACATGGTCTATAAATGTACCCTGCATGTGGTTTATTCCAACAAAAAAGTTGTGGATATTGAAATTTCACATGTAATCCTCGAACAATTTTGCATGCAATTATTTTATGTCATGCCAGCATTGAAGCACCAACAAAATCTCACAGAATAACAGATATGGACCTCGATAGAGAGGGAAAATAACACAATTGAATGCCGACTCCCAGATGCAGGGGCTCAACAACGCAAAGCACCCCAAAAAACAATAATAATCCAAAAAAAATAGAAAAATAAAAGCTCCAACCACCGTCGTTGGACCCCAACCCTGCAAGGCCAAAGAATACAAAAGAAAACAATAAGAACCAGACAACGAGAAAGCATGAACAGGCCAAACTGCACCCCAAGGCCCCAAAGTGTAAACCTGAGCCAAACAAACAGAACCAGCAACCCACGAACCAACGAACCAACAAGAACCATCGACCCAGTAAACAACATATGTATCTCCAACTATTACGAAATTGCAGCCCAAGCACAGAAGGAACCAAAAACATACGAGGACCATGCCACAAGAAATAAACAAACATTCTTACTTGCAGACTGCAAACACTGAACATAGAAAATGAAACTATGGCATCGAAACTTACTCCAAAATGAGGAAATGCAGAACCGTAGGTCAAGTCGCGAACGAAACAACAATAAGAAGCAACCGAGAAACCAACAAAAAAGAAGCAGTCACCAAACCAGTAAACAATGTATATAGCGTCAACGATAACAAAATTGCAGTGCAAAGGTAGAAGAAGGATGAAACATACAATGGCTCTTCAGTTACTGTATGGAAAATTTTGAGGAAAAATGTACTCCGAGAAGTGTATTTACATAAACATTTAAGGTTGTCAGGCTGTCTAAGGACCTCGCGGTATGTAAACATTTAAGTTGTCAGGCCTATTGGAGGACGTCACCTCATGTGAACATTTTGCTGTGAGGGCTATTGAGGCATCTCGAAAAAAGTGTCAATATATTTCAACAAAAACACATCC
>ML788212.1:329352-343006 GCA_009831015.1 Picea engelmannii | reverse complement strand
GTTATGTGTTATTAGTGGAAGTCAATTAATATATGGGAATGTGGTCATTCAATGTAAGGTGGACTAGCTCCACTATATTAATAAAGGCCCACTATGGTAGTTGGATGTAATAAATGTGAGAAGGCTCTCTAGAAGGTTCCTAGAAGATAGGGAGAGCTATATAAAGAAGTATAGGCAATGTAATTAAACATAATGAAGAATATTGTGATTGTACAAGCAATAATTGCTTGAGGAGTTTTATCCTTCCATAAGGATTAATATATGGTGTTACCCTACCTCAAGGGTTTTGGATATTTCTTATGTTCATTGTTATGGTAAATGGTTTATGGTTTATTCTTGGTTATTTCTGAAGTATATTTGCAGATCTGGTTTAGGTACTTAACAGATCCTTATATCCACAGTCCAAGTCACTTCGCAACTTCGGCTTCGGAAGAATTGGGAGCGCTAACATGCAATCTCCCCGATGCGCTAACTCTGAACTCGTAGATCCGATGGTCCAGGCGGGTCCCAAAAGATCCTTGGATCTACGGTCTATACCACATCACAACTTTGGGTTTCGTAAGTTTTAGTCGCACCAACTCGCGATTCTCCCGATGTGCAAACTCCAATCTCGTTAATCCGATGGTCAAGGTGGGTCTCGATAGATCCTGGGATCTATGGTCCAAATCACATCACAACTTTGGGTTTCGGAAGTTTTAGTTGCACCAACTCATGATTCTTCTGATGTGTGAAATCCGATCTAGTCAATTCGACGGTCAAGGTGGGTCCCAATAGATCCTGGGATCTACGGTCCAGATCACATCGCAACTTCAGCTTTCAGAAGTTTTAGTCGCACCATCTCGTGATTCTCCCGACGCGCGATTTACGAACTCATGGTTTGGATGGGTCCAGGGGTTAATTCTAGCACTCTTTCCCATGTTCAATGGCGATGAAATCCCTTGGTTTCCTCCAAGCAGATCTCATTTGTTCGTCTTTCAGACAAGGAAATATCTTCCCTTCCGAGACCTCCGCACCACTGTTTCTTGGGATTTGCGCGAAACGGGTTAGGGACTTGGCCCTGGAAATTCACATGGAAAGGGAGGTCCAGGAGAGGTAACCTTCTTCAAATGGGTGGTTTCAGGTTGGAATGTGATCTTCTATCTCGACCATGAAGTGTTCTATGCCCGAGAAAGCTCCCGGGGTTAAGCTAGATATACGGTTTATGAGCGGGGAGTGTGAATTCACAAGGAGACAAAAACATATGCATAACATAACATTTCACACACATAAGACAATTGTAAAATGCACGTATATATATAATACCAAATAATCATTCATCATTATAGTTCAACAATTAAAGAAGGGAAAAGAATTATCAAAAACAGTCAATGTGAAGCGACTACTGGAAGGGGTTCTCATTTCCACCCAACTGTAGGCTCAGTCACTCCAAACAGATTTACCACTATCCACCCCTGAGATAGACCATGATTCTCTGCAACACAACCTTTCCTTCTTACTCAACCACAACAGGGACAGAGGTTACTCTCCTCTTCTCGCAGGATCCTAGCAATGGTTTACACGATACCAAGCAAGGAGGACTAGCCTCGTTTATCAGTTTGTATCAAAACCTTCTCTACCATTTCCTGTATCCAGAACTCTTAGTTTTCAATTCTTCCTTGAATCCCCGAGATTCACTTCCTGTCTCTATGCTCTTCGCAAGCGCGTTCTTCCTCTTCCCACCACACCTTCCTTTCTCGGCTCTTTCAGCAAGGTCACGTGTGGCTCGAATTCCCAGTCTGCGGTCAGGTCTAGAAAAATTACGGATGGGTGTTATGCCCCATCCCCTCATTAACTCTTGAGGAGGTCTTCCCACCCACCAGCCTAACTGTAATTCATTTCTAGGTCATAAGATTGTTCTGGTCCAAGAGAATTTAAATACAGTAAGCATTGGTTTGGTGAAGGTTAATGCAACCATTCTTGGTCCCCTTCACCCCCTCTTTGTACATCATTCATGGTATTTCTAAGTACACCCCCCTTCCAGTAGTCATGCAACACTTGTCCATTTCTTAGTAATTAATTTGGTTCACATTTGTTTACCTTTCAAACAAAGGTCCATCGAATCAATATTCACACATATAAAGTTTGCCATAGTCTTTTGGCCATTTTTAGTTATATTTACAAACTGGGGTAAACAGGGTGTCACAATTCCCTCCCCCTTAAACGAACATCGTCCTCGATGTTCTATCTATTAGCATGTCATGTATGTACAGAAGTGAACAAAAATTGGTATGCATGTTTCATGGCATCCTCCAGTTCCCATGTGGCCTCATCTGGGCCAAAGTGTTTCCACTGCACCTTGACCTGTGTAATGGTTCGGTTCCTGAGTGGGGTTTCCTTCTTGTCTAGTATACATTGTGGTTATGGAAGGAATTATCCCTCTGGTTCCACCTGGATCACAGACCAGTCAATTATATGATTAGAATCATGTACATATTTCTTGAGCAATGAAACATGGAAAACATTATGTGCTTTTATTGTGGGAGGAAGTGCTAGCCTATAGGCTACAGGTCCCACTCTATCTAGAACTTCAAAGGGTCCACAATACCGAGGTGCCAACTTGGCACAAGCTCCCATCCCTAGGGAAATCTTCATGGGCCTAACTCTGAGATAAACGTTGTCTTCTGTCTTGAATTCTCTAGGGGTTCTCTTTCTGTTAGCATAACTTTTTTGTCTATTGTGGGCGATTTTAAGATTTTGCTTTATCTGAATCACTTGTTGTTCCATTTATTTCAACATGTCGGGTCCAATTGTAATTTTTTTCATGGTATTACTCCAACTGACTGGAGTGTTGCACGGCCTACCATAAAGGACTTCGAAGGGGCTCATCTTTAGTGATTCTTGGTAGCCGTTGTTGTAGGCAAATTCCACCATAGGTAGGTAATCTTCCCACTTTTTAGGTTGATGCATTACATGCATCCTTAGCATGTCTTCTAATATTTGGTTCAATCTTTCCGTCTGTCCATTGGTTTGAGGATGATAGGTTGTGCTAAACAATAATTTGGTCTCCATAACATCCATCAAGGATTTCCAAAAGTTTGAAGTAAATTTTGTGTCTTTGTCAAACACGATCTCCTTAGGCATGCCATGTAGTCTGAATATCTCCTTCATGAATATGTTGGCAATATATATTGCCTCAAGTCGATTTGACGAGAATAAAATGAGTGGACTTGCTCAATTTATCCACCACTACCATGATGGTGTCATTCTTCCTAGTCGTTGTTGGTAATCCGGTGATGAAATCCATGGAGATGGTCTCCCATTTCCATTCCAGGATTGGTAGGGGTTGTAATAATCCTGCTCAGTGTTGGTGTTCTTCTTTAACTTGTTGACATTCTAGACATTTAGCTAAATACTCAACTATGTATTTCTTCAAGCCAGGCCAATAGAATTGTTTCCTGGTGGTCATGACCATCTTCTGATAGCCCGGATGGATGGTGTATGGTCTCTTGTGCAATTCGTCCATTATGAACCTCTTCAGGTCATCACAACTTGGAATATATAGCTTGTTTTGGTAAGTCAACAGACCTCCATCTAGCATCTGGTAGCCTTCATACTTTACCCCTGCGGGTTCTTGCTCCAGGTACAAGGTCACGGTATGGAATAATGCGTATGTTTCTTGTGCATTCCTGACTCTTTCCTTGACATTCGTCTCGCAGGTTCTCACCGCTGCCAGGTGAATTGTTTTCATACTTCTGCTAAGGGCATCGACCACCTTATTTTCCTTTCCTTTGATATGTTTGATTTCGAAATCAAACTCGCTAAGGAGGGCCATCCACCTAGATTGTCTAGCATTGAGTTTTGGTTGGTCAAACAGGTGTCACAATCCATAGTGGCCTGTCATAAGTACAAATTTCCTACCCAGGAGGTAATGCCTCCACAATTTCAAAGTGTGCACTATGGCGTCCAACTCTAGATCATGGGTCACATAGTTGACTTCAAGTTCATTCAATTTTTGGGATTCATAGCAAACTACGCTTCCTTCTTGCATAAGGACTCCTCTTAGTCCTTCCTTGCAGGCATTTGTGCACACAAGGAAGCCATTATCAAGATCGGCGATATTCAGCATGGGCACATGGGTCAGAAGGTGTTTTAGTGACTGAAACATTTCTTCACATTCCGGTGTCCAAATGAATTTCACCCCCTTCCTCTGGAGGGCAGTGATTGGACAACCAATCTTGGAAAACCCTTTTATAAATATCCTATAGTATCCTTCTAAACCCATAAACGATCTGATATCTGAAACATCCTTTGGGGTAGGCCATTCCATGATGGATCTGATCTTGTCAGGGTCTACTGCTACCCCTTCTTCAGATATGACATGGCCCAAGTAATGTATTTTCTTTTCGAAAAAGTCACACTTGCTAAATTTTGCGTAGAGTTGATGCTCTCTTAGCACTTGAAGTACAAGTCTAAGATGTTCCTCATGTTCCTCTCTATTCCTGGAGTATATTAATATATCATCAATAAAAACCAATACAATTTTTTCTAGGAATTTGTTGAGTACATTGTTCATCAAGCACATAAAAGTGGCAAGGGCATTGGTTAATCTAAATGGTACTACTACAAATTCGTAACGACCATATCTTGTCCCGAAGGTGGTTTTGCGGATGTCTTCATCCTTGATTCGAACTTTATCGTACCCAGATCTCAATTCAATATTGAGAAAATGGAAGCACCCCCCAATTGATCAAACAAATCATCGATTATGGGTAAGGGGTATTTGTTGTTTATCGTTACCTTATTGAGTTGTCTATATTCTATGCACAGTCAGAGTGTACCATATTTCTTCTTCACAAACAGGACTGGTGCTCCCCATGGAGACACGTTGGATCAGATATAGCCTTTGTCCATCATTTCCTTTAGTTGTAGTTTGAGCTCAACTAACTGGGGTGTACTCATCCTATAGGGGGTCCTAGATACTGGCACTGCTCCTAGTGTAAGTTCTATTGAGAAGTCAATGTCCCTTCTCGGAGGTAGACTCGGTACCTCTTCTAGAAACACATCTCTATAGTCTCTTAGTATGGGGTGGTCTTCTAGGCTTGGCCTGTCATTCTCAACAGATTCTGACACCTGTATTGCATATAAAGGACATCCCTTTCTGCAACACTTCTTCATTTGAAGGGTCGATATTCGTCTCATCGAGATAGGTTTCTGGATCCCTTGGAGGGTTGTCTTTCTCCCTTATCCATTTACACATTCTAAGGTTTTATGGTAACAATCCAGCTTAGTTTTATGTGTAGCTAGCCAATCCATACCAATCAACAAGTCATACGATCCTAGGGGAAGTATGTTAAGGGAAGCTTGGGTGGGTAATCCATCCGTAGTGAATTGGCAAGCTGGTATGACCTCCACTATTTTTATTTTGTTTCCAGTGGCTCACTATACCAACCATGGAATATTATGGCTATGTGGTTGCAGTTTACACTTAGAAACGGTCTAAGGGGCCACATAACTCAAATTTGAACCAGGGTCAATTAAAATAGATATTAGATGGTTGGAATTCATACCTTCCATATCCACCACTAAGGCTTGGTGGTCATCTTGGTTATTATCCACGACTTCATAAATTCATGGCATACTCATGACCACGTCATTGATGGTGGTAGCTTCTTGGATGTTGTAAACTCTCCTACTATTTTGTTGTCTATGCGGACAGCCCCTTAATAGATGTTATTCACCACAACCCCAACACTTCAAGGGTTATTTCTTTGGGTTATAAGTCTTTCCTGGGGTTCATCCAAAAGGTTTATTTTCGCTCTTGGCGGGGGGAATTCTATTGGTGTACACTTCAGGTAGGAAAGCTCATCCTTGAATCCTTCTTATAGTTTTTAAATCTTGGGGATTTAAAACCCTTTTTCTAAAACCCCGAACTATTGTTCTGCTTCTAGTCCTCATGAGGTTCTGTCTGAGGCCCAAACTTTTCATAACAATATCTGGCTTTCCGGATAGTGTCTTCTAGGGTCTTTAGCTYGTCAAAATCAATTATGTTCTGGTAGGTCTTAGGTAACTCACTAATGAATCATTGCACCTTTGCCTTTTCTTCTTTTATGTAGGGTACATACCTCAGCAACTCAAGGAATCTGCTAACATATTCCTCTATGGTGAGTTYTCCCAGCTTGAGTTCATAGAACTCTTTAGTCTTCTCGTTGAAATATTTTTCCRACAGATACTTCTTCCTAAAGTATTTCTCAAACCGTTCCCAAGATAGGTCCTCTTCATGAATCCCTTTCACATTCTTAAGGTCTTCCCACCAAATGGAAGCCTTTCCATTCAGGGTGAAAGTGGTTACTCGGGMCTTCAAGTTTTCAAAGAAATCATGGACTCTAAAATACTTCTTTAGTCCAAGCAGCCAAGCATCCGCCTCCTCTCCTTTCTTTATCTCACCGTCGAAAGAGTGTGGTTTGGCCTTCCTGAATTCTTAGAGATTATGACTTTTGGAATGCCTTTGTTTCTTTTGTTTTCTTTGAGAATGTGAACTAGTTCTACTACTAGAAGATCCCTCTGAGTCGCCAGTTTCCTTTCTAGAGGATTCGCCCGACGCTTGTCCCCTATCTCCAGTTTGGACTTTTCTCAAGGTACTCCTCCTAGTGTGGCCACTTAAAGGACCACGTTTCTGTATCTCAGGTGGACTTCGACTCCTCTGTGTCTATCGTCGGTCCACATGACTGGTGTCGGGTCCATGCTGCAGTTGTATTTGTATGTCAGATAAACTTTGTAGAAAGACTGCGTTAATTTATGTTTGCTTCTCTTGCTCTTTTATAAGTCTCTCATTGTCGGCCTTGTAGCTCTATAATTCGACCATGAGACTCCTCACAGTCTCATCCAGATCCGGAGGGGTCTCTACTGCCCTCCTCTCGTCAGACTCTTCATCTCTATTGTGGGAGCCATCCCCCACTTTGTGGCATGTCACCATTCTATATGATTGTAGTTTCCCACGGTTGATCAATCGCTTAAGTGCAGACAAAACACTTTCTATTAGTTAACATTATTTTAGTTCATAACCAACACATAATTCATATTTCTTAAATACATACACACACAACAATAAGCTGTCATTATTTTATATAATAAGGATTTAATCAGAATTTTTGGAAGGGAGTAAGGTAGGGTGTCTCCATTTAATTTTTTTTTTACGCAGCTCATCCATGAGCCCAAACAGGCCGAGTGTTGTAACCATTCTCTAATACCAATTTGTAACACACCCGCCCCCTTAAATACTCTTTTATATTAGGACAGGGCATAATAATTCTTGTTTTTGGTTTCCCGCCAACTATCTCATCTCGAATCATCTCTAGGGTCCTACCCCGAGGGGGAAGGTCCAGTCATCAACCTTTTTAACATCTGGCATAACCACTGTATAACCCATTAGTTGAGGGAAATATCGGTGTTCGGGGTTTGTGGCCACTTTAACTCGCAATCCTCCCGAAACACAAACTCCAATCTCATGGATCGGATGACCAAGGGGAATCTTGTAGGATCCTTAGATCCATGGTCCAGGTCACTTTACGACTTAGACTTCGGAAGAATTGGGAGCGCTAACATGCAATCTCCCTGATGCGCAAACTCTGAACTCGTAGATCTGATGGTCCAGGCGGGTCCCGAATGATCCTTGGATCTACGGTCCAGATCACATCGCAACTTCGGGTTTCAGAAGTTTTAGTTGCACCAACTCGCGATTCTCTCGATGTGCGAACTTTGATCTCATCGATCCAACGGTCAAGGTGGGTCTCGATAGATCATGGGATCTATGATCTAGATCGAATCACAACTTTGGGTTTCAGAAGTTTTAGTCACACCAACTCGCAATTCTCCCGACGCGCGATTTCTGAACGCATGGTTTGGATGGGTCCAGCAGTCAATTCTCGTGCTCTTTCCCATGGCCAACGACCATGACAGCCCTTGGTTTCCTCCAAGTGGATCTCATCTATTCGTCTTTTAGACAAGGAAATATCTTCCCTTCCAAGACCTTCGCACCACCATTTTCCTGGGCTTTGCGCAAAACGGGTTAGGGACTTGGCCCTGGAAATTCACATGGCAATGGAGGTCTAGGAGAGGTACCCTTCTTTAGATGGGTAGTTTCAGGTCAGCATGCGATCTTCTATCTCGATCGTGAAGAATTCTATGCCCGGGAAAGATCCTGGGGTTAATATAGATATACGGTCTATCAGCAGGGAGTGTGAATTCACAAGGAGACGAAAATATATGCTAACATAAAATTTCAAACACAGAAGACAATTGTAAAATGCATGTATATATGTAAGACCAAATAATCATTCATAATTCTAGTTCAACAAATAAAGCAGGGAAAAGAATTATCAGAACCAGTCAATGTGAAGCGACTACTGGAAGGGGTGCTCGTTTCCACCCAGCCGTAGGCTCAGTCACTCCAAACAGATTTACCACTAGCCACCCTCGAGCTAGACCACGATACTCTGCAACACAACCTTTCCTTCTCGCTCAACCACAGTAGGGACAGAGGTTACTCTCCTCTTCCCGCAGGATCCTGGCAGTGGTTTACACGATACCAAGCAAGGAGGACTAGCCTCGTTTATCATCTTGTATCAAAACCTTCTCTACCATTTCCTGTATCCAGAACACTTAGTTTTCAATTCTTTCTTGAATCCCCGAGATTCACTTCCTGTCTCCATGCTCTTCGCATGTGCATTCTTCCTCTACCCACCACACCTTCCTTTCTCACCTCTTTTAGCAAGGTCATGTGCGGCTCGAATTCTCAGTCCATGGTCAGGTCTGGAAAACTTACAGATGGGTGTTATGCCTCATCCCCTCATTAACTCTTGACGAGGTCTTCCCGCCCACTAGCCTGACTGTAATTCATTTCTAGGTCAGAGGACTATTCTGGTCCAAGAGCATTTAAATCCAGTAAGCACTGGTTTGGTGAAGGTTAACGCAACCATTCTTGGTCCCCTTCACCCCCTCTTCGTACAAAATTTGTGGTCTTTCTAAGTACACCCCCCTTCCAGTAGTCATGCAACACTTGTCCATTTTCTTAGTAATTAATTTGGTTCACATTTGTTTACCTTTCAAACAAAGTTCCATTGAATCAATATTCACGCATATAAAGTTTTCCATGGTCTTTTGGCCATTTATAGTTATATTTACAAACTGGGGGAAACATGGTGTCACAGTGAATGTATAATAGATGCAACGCATGATGTAAATAGACATACATTTCATAATTGAACGTCAATGCAAATATGGATTTTTATATGAAATTTTTGATGTATTTGCATGGATATGAGTTATTGGTGAACTAACCTACATGTTGATGAGCTATGTGATAGCCAAATGACTATAGTTTTGAGGTAACTAGGATTCCGTAGACATCAAGAAAATATCGTATTCTATAAGTTGTACTTATTATTTAATTTATGATTTGAAATATTGCTATGATCTGTGGTAAGTATGGTTTGGGCAGAATGCACATCTTGCCCGGAGCGGTTGTTTGATGACGTGAATTTAAGAACAATAGTTTCACATTATGGCTTGATGGAGGGTGTTGACCCTAGTTCTATGAGGAGGGGTGGACGTATTTTCCACCGTTTATCCTTCAAAACCTAGAATCGTAGGAGGGTTGTGTGAAGTCACGCTCCCCTAGACGTGTGATGGAGATTGCTAGTTGCATATTGGGGAAGTTTGGTCGATTTGTATGACACTTCCACTTACAGGTTCTATCTAAAGCTAGGTCAATATAGTTGACTCTTCAGATTAGTCTAGCAGAGGAAAGGATAGGATGGAAGATGGGAGTAGGTTAGGAAGGAAGGTTGCTTCAATGTTAGTTGAGAATGTTGATTGGGGATTTACTCACTTGGTTCCTACCATGTTTAAAACCCTCTTTTGATTACCTTTTGACATTTTAATTGTGATAATAATTTATTGATGAACTATTGTAATTTTATTTCATTAAGGTTATTAAATGATGCATTTACTCGATTTGATGTCTTGCATGTCTTGGTGTGATCATGTAGAAACTATGCACTATAGGAAGTGTTTTTTTATCGTTAGTACATGCATAAGATATGTGTCTGCTAGCTACGCAAGCATACCTCGCACATGTACACAGTAGAATTAATTAATGTATTAATTGTTAAAATAGATTATTAACTATTTAATTGAATGGTTTAATGACTATGTAAATTATATTGCATACAAAAATATCTAGTAGCATTAAATATCTTCTTTGACTTTGATTGATGATTGGTATGATGAATTAAAGGAGTATGGTGGGTTGTCATGTACATTTTGAGAAAAAATGTCAAGTTGCATTTATAATCTAGCATGAGAAGAAAGACTTTGCATTTTATTTATTGTTATTTTATTTAAGTCATTTATATTTTAGTTTATTTTAACTTTTCCCAAAATTCGAGATAAGGAGGTTGAGAGGTTGGAGCATGTTGAGAGGTTGGATAATTCTTGGAAGGTATATTTCTTGTGATAGTCTTCTTAGAGCATATGTGATTTGTTGTTCTTGGAGTCACGGGCATGGAGGGCCAAGAAACCGAAAGGTTTCTTGGAGCTAGGAATCTGGCTAGGCTCCCAGTTGGCTGGGAGGATTTTTTTGTTTCACTTTGAGCAAGTGGAAGAAAAAATCTTGGAAGAATCTTCCTACTACTGGTAGGACTACATTGCAAATGGACATCTCCAACAGACTAGGGAAGAGGTATTTTACTTGGTATATTTTGTTATGTTTCTATTTAAATATTTTAATTATAAGGTTAACTTATTATTTATCTCATCCTCTTATTTATATTCGTATATTTGGATTCAAATTTGGAATATTTAGCATTGGAAAAATTGTAAAATATCTATAAATATGTTGTAGGTTATTCCATCTATGAAAGCATAATTTGTTTTTTACACTTAATGCATATGTTTAAATTATCAAATATTATTTAGTATGATCTCATGGTGAGGTGTTACAAACTCATTGTTTCATTGTTTTGGTTTATCACAAAACACGAGGGGGATTTCTCATGATGTATGAACTCATTGCATGGCAACATTAGTTGTTTGATTATACTTAATATTATATCTTCCTTTGTAGAGTAGGATAGGAAGAATAAGCTCAATGTTTGCAATCATTAGGTTTCTTATATGTTATGTTCCATTTGGCATCTTAACTTGTGCCTTATTTGTGAAGTCTCTTGAGAGTGAGTAGTTAGATATGGGCACTATCAAGTTTCTTTGTAATAAATTTGAATTGAAGATTTGTACTGGAGGTGACGAAAATATGAATGTTTGGATCCAACATGTCACCTATTTCCATAATTTCTATCTTTTTAGTAGGTATATCATGGACATCAACTGCCTTCAAATATTATGTATTTCTCTTTCACCCTACAAAAGTGTGTAGTCCCCATATCGAGCCAGTTGTTATCACTAGAAATGTAAATTCATTTTGCATGCATGAGACTAGGAGATGGAGAGTCATTGAGCATCACCTTTTTTTATCATGCATGTGAGAGATAGTGATGGAGATTCATGTGATTACCTTTTCTTTCACATGTAGAAGAATGTTCATATTGCTCGAGGAAATCTCTACATAGTGGGAGGCGCATGCCATCTTTATATGGACCTTTCACACACTTACTAAAAAAGGGAGAAACTTCTAGAAGTTTCAAGGTCAAAGAAGTTTCTAGGAAGATTCTCTTAGCTTTGGTGGTCAAAAATGGCATTTATGCATGATGGTAGATTTTGAGGAGCACTCCATGTGAAGAGAAGGTTTCTATGAATTTTAAATTATATTTTTATTAAGGGTTCCAGATAGTTGTAAAGATATTTTAATGGAAGTTTGTAAGAGGTTCTTTAAAATAAATTACTAGAAGAAAATCTTGAGGAATCTTTAGGAATTTCTAAATAATATTTTATTTGAAGTTTATAGAGGAGAAGACTTCCCTAGAAGTTTCTAGGATTTTCTTTGTACTATTTTATTGAGAGGCTTCTAGTTTTTTTAAAATATATTTTCTTTAAAGAGGTTAAAAGAGAAATGCTATAAAGGAGAAGCACCTCATGATTTGCAAGGCAAAATTACAAGACGAATAAATACCCCCTAGAAAGCCAAGGACAATTTCATTTGTAGGTTAAAGGAAGGCAATGCATTTGGTGAGCTATGTTCTCTTGTTTTTAGTTGTAAATGGCATTGGTGCTTGGGGTTGCTACATTATAATATGTTGGTTTATCTCTTATTTCAAGACTAATTACACATCCTTATTTGTATTGTTTTGGCATGTAGAGAAGGGTTTTATGAGATCCATTCAACCCTCTTATCTCTTAATGTATCTAAATATCTTAATGAAGAAAAATGTGTTATTCATTCGTCTTCAATGACTATTTATTGTTCTATTTACATTGATGGTTGCATCATACACTAGTTGATGTTTAGTTTGGTGATAAAATGGTATATTTTTGAGTTTTTATACAGTTTTATGTATCAATGAGATTGATTTGATCAATAGTTTTCATGTACTACATAGATTGTTGTTATTACTGAAAATTTTCTCATCAAAAACACAGACAATGGATGAAGAAATAGTCAGCACAAGCACAACATACTACCAATAATTATGGAAGGATTACACTTAGTTTGGCAAGATAAGCACAAAACTATACAAAAGTGGTTCTGAAGCTCTGCGGGTATTTAGCAGAATCAGTGCCCGCATATCTGTGTGGGTTAACACAGTGTACAACGTGCACAGTGCATGGCCCGCGTGACTGATAGTCGGAATAACCACACAGATGTGAAAACGGCACATTGATGATTTTGGTCGGGCCTCAACCATACCCAAAATCACCCCCATACATGGAGTGGATCTCCCCCATACCCAAAATCACCCCCAAATTCCACCTTGGGATCATTGAAAGGGATGGGAGGTACATCCAAAGGCCTCCTATTCACATTTGAAACTAGTTTGGAAAAATCTTTCCATCCTCCTATAAATAGAGGGCCATTATATGCAAAGAAGAAGAAGCAATTTGAGTATTGTTATGTTGTTCAATTTGTCTTTGAAAAACCATATTTCTCCTAGAACTCTTTGAGCATTCATAGCAAGTGTTGCACTTCTCTCCTCTTGAGAAGTTCAACTAACAATTATTCACCATTGTATTTTCATTTTCAACCATTATTAGAAGAGAGAAAGCTTTGTATTTGGGGACTCAAGAGCCTTCCCAAGGAGGAAGAGGGGACTCATAAGTTCCCATATTTCTCCAAGGTTTTATCAATTCGAAGATCAATCTCATTTGGTAGTTATTCCTTGTGTCTCTTTCTTGCATCAATTTTAGTTGTTACATGCATAGTTTAGTTTTATTTCTTTGTTGTTCATTTCTTGTTTTCTACTTAGTCGAACCACTAATCAACTATCAAATTGTTTTGTTGTCTTGATAGCCTAACTAGATAGTTAAGGGACATGTTTTTTCTCACCCAAGTGACAAGAAGAACCCAACATTTTAGCGACAATACTGGGGATTTTGGATCAAAATCCTCCCCAGTTAGGTTGTTAAAGTTTTCTTTCTCACTCATTTGTGTTTTCAGTGGTTAAAATCAGCCTATTCTCACCTTCAGAGAGAAGGATTTCATCCAACATGGAGTGAAATTGTTCAA
>ML788212.1:274899-306119 GCA_009831015.1 Picea engelmannii | reverse complement strand
AGTCGGGTTCTCATTTCCAAGTTTTGATCCTGGATAAGAGAGTTAAGTTAGGGGGTTACTCCTCGTAGGAGTGCTTCAAACGGAGCTTATGCGCAACTCGTTCATGAGCCCAATCAGGCTGAGTGTTGTCACCATGCTCTGATACCACTTTGTCACACACCCACTACCATAATCTTTCGTTGATTTCTGCAGAATCAGAGCCCCCGAATTACCTACGGAGGCCTAGCGCAAGCTAGCTCTTTCTCTCTCTTTGTTCCCATGTGATCGCGGTTCATGATCACAGGTCAAATAATCGTGGTGCCTCTTTGTATTTCACGCCTCGGCGCTAAAGTGATGTTGAATCGTTCGACTCTGCAACCGCCGAACCCCAGCAGGGCTAGCAACTGGCCAATAGGGACGAATCCCTACAGGGTTAGCAGGTGGCCAATAGGAACGGCCCTATCGTGCGGTTGAGTGGAGTACAGGTGGCGAGAGGGGAAACACGACACGGTGGGAGGTGTGACAGGAGACGGGTCCCACTTCACACGCCACACCATTCCGGACCCCCCCCCATTAAAGGCAAAATGGCAAGGGGGGTCCGGAATTCGCCTGAATGTCGTTGATCAAGGCGAATTGATCCTGACCGTTCCCAAGTTGCACGTTCAATTCCGGACCCCCCCCCAACCGCTAAAGGCAGAATAGCAAGGGGGCTCCGGAATGAAGCCTCAGCCGTAGATCTGGGCGGGTGGACTTTGGTCGTTCAGATCTACTCGCCACTTACCCTTAAGGCGCATTCGCGCCCCGGCTTAAAGTTGACGTCTCTTCCCCACATCTGACGGTCATTATAGACCCTGAGATCCTCCGAAGGAATCTCGTCCATTCATCAGGAATTAACCACATGCTAACATATCAATATTTATAAGTCAAGATTTATCAAGGCGAGAGCCCGACCTCTTGTCAACGGAACTCCCGAATCCCCGACTCCCGATTTCCCAAAATGGGTAATCTCTCAACACGTAGCCTCCTTAAATCGGATGGTCCAGATCTGTCTCGGGGTTTCCACCATGGAAAGTCTCGATCTCTCGTCACCTGGACTCCCGAGTTCGCGATTCCCGATTTCCCGAAATGGGAAATCTCACGACACGTGGTCTCCTTAAATCGGACGGTCCATATCTATCTCGGGGTTTCCACCATGGAAAGTCCCTATCTCTCGTCACCAGGACTCCCGAGTTCGCGATTCCTGATTTCCCGAAATGGGAAATCTCACGACACGTGGTCTCCTTAAAGAATACATTCCAAATCTGTCTCGGGGTTTCCACCATGGAAAGTCCCGATCTCTCGTCACCAGAACGCCTGAGTTCGCGATTCCCGATTTCCCGAAATGGGAAATCTCACGACACGTGGCCCCCCTTAAATCGGACAACCCAAATCCATTTCGGGGCTTTCGCCCTTATTCACTGGGGGTTTAACCCTCGGGTATCTCCTGACAGATCCAACGGCTGTCGGGTTTTCCAGCTAGGATCTGACGGTTCAGACAGGTTCCTAACTTGTGCATTCTCCCACGACTTCCTGGACGGGGAAAAATCAACGGCCCAGATATTCTCATGGACCTTGAGGATCTACGATTCCCAATATCCTTGCTACCCACGAAGACACAGAAAGACCAAGTGGTAAGGCGTTTAACACCCTACTTTCTCCTACCAATCTAACGGTCATGGGTGACCACAGATTTCCCGGCGAGATCTCGTCCGTCGATCAACACCTATTCAGGGTTAAGGCGCTTATCTTTCTATCTTCTTCTTCTTATCTGACAGTCGTGAGTGACCACAGATCTCCTGATGGGATCTCGTCCGTCAATTCTATACTTATCAGGGATTTCTTAAGGCCTTGCGCCTTCACGTCCTCCTTCCAGGTTCTTTATGGCTTTTTCAAGAAGGGTATCTCTATGGGGAGGTTTACGCAGGGTACTACCTGCGGCAGATAAGGGTATCTCTCTCCCGAGAACCAGGCGTGAAGTATGTATTAGATCAGTATGCATATAAATAACGATTTAAGAGAACATAAGCCAGACGTAGTCTTTCCATATAAACATACAACTACCAGTACTGATCAAGATACCATACAGACATTCTTATAATGAAGTCATTCACGATTTCACAGCTTATGATCATAAATGTCAGCATACATATATTTCAAGATGTCAAAGGCAAAAYACTTATCAGAAAGTAACACCAAGGGTTATGCAACTACTGAGAGGGATACTCGTTTACACCCAACCGTAGGCTCAGTGACTCCCAGCGGATTTACCACTAGCCACCCCCGAGATGAGACCACGATGTTGTGAAACTGCGTCTCTGTTTGCCAGTGACCAGGAGTGAAGGTTACTCTCCTCCCTCTCTGCTATCACTCACTCTGCATATCRCTAGAGTTCTCCTTCTCCCCTCGCGTCTGCCCCCCCAATCGCTTCTCCCCCACGCCTTATCCTCTTGCGAGGTTGCGTGTGGCGCGATTTCCCTCACGCTAGTCATGCCTGACGGCTCTACAGATGGGTTGTTCACCTCCCCATCCCTCATTAATTCCTGAGGAGCCATCTACCTACCAGCCTGCGAGACATTTAATTCAGGGCCARCGAGCCGCTTTTGGTTCTCCGGACCAGTGAASTCCAAATACGGTATTGATTCTCGGTGGAAGGTAACGCCACCTTTCCAGGTGCCTTCCACCACCATCGTGGTCTCTTTTTCAGCACATCCCCTCTCAGCAGTCCTGCAATATAAATTCATAATTTTATTCACATTCATCGACCTTTTCCACAAGGTCCATTCACATCACATATTCACATTTCTGAGTTTGCCACAGTTCTAGCCAGTCCAGTTATTTTTACAAACTGGGGGAAACAGGGTGTTACAGGTAGCACCACCGACCGCAGTATCCTCCTCACCACTGAATAGGAAATCCTCTTACAAACTCATAGTCACCAATATGGTACACCCCCTGATCCATTACCCACCACCTTGAAATCTCCCCAGCCACCAACCAGAAAATCCTTGATGATCCCTCATCCTAACATTGAAGCTATCACCCACGTGCCTCACGCACCATTGCGCAGAAATATGCATAATCCCCATGCATGGGCCACCCATAGCTACAGTCTTATTGACGATCTCGCTCAATCACCTATTTCCACGTCATTTATGGAAGTCCTTTAGACATGCCCTTCCCAACAAAAGGCATTACTCTCACAATTAGGGGCAGTAGATCCCGCAAACACCCGTCTAATCACATTTGACTTAGACAAAGCAAACCCTCGACTCTCATTCTTAGTTGCATTCCAGATTCCTGTCAAAATACAGAATATCATCGTTCATCGTTGCATCATTGATGAAGGTGCCTCTACTTGCATCATGTCCAAAACAGTATGGCAGCAAGTCGGTTCACTCGAGTTAATCCCATCATCCATCACCCTTCGAGCGTATGATGGTAGACCATCCCACCCAGAGGGATTGTACCAAAACGTTTCAGTGGAATTAGGGGGAAAAACAATCCTCATCGACAAAGATCATCAACGCCCAGTTGGATTACAATATCATTTTTGGCAAGAGCTACATGTATGCCATGTAGGCAGTAGCTTCATCAGACTTCCACACCATGTTATTCCCACATAATGGGAAAATTGTCACCATCGACCAACTAACCCATTATGAATCTAACCAATCCAACCATATTGATAATATCCTTCCCCTAATCCTTTCAAATTACGACCTCTTACCCATGGTTGACGTGGCCTCGAGGCTATTTCAGGATCCATCCTTTATCGGTACATACCAAGGCTTCCCTCACCCCAACACCACCACCACCAATGTTTGTGTTGTCACTACTGATGGAGTAGAGAACCTCGATCCCCCATTCATGGAGAGGTCATCATACTCTACATCTAATCCTTCCCTTCCAACCCTGATACTTCCCGACGTACTCCCCATACAGACTCCTCAGGACGGAACATTGGAGAGCCCACCACCCATGCGTCAAATTCCCACTTGGAAAATGGTCCCACAGGCCCTCACCCAAATACCCTTATTTTATCCTCCTCCAGGAGTAACAACATACCAAGTTGTTGCTACCCTCACCTTAACTAATATGATTATAGTTATCCCCGTATGGTATTTAGAACCCCTAGCCATGGTACCAATTTTATCACTGCAACCTAAACATGCAATACCATTACCGCAACTAGTGGCACACCCACCCACTCATCCAACTAGTCATATAGTTGGGGGCACTAATATCGCCATTGATAACTCAGCTACACACCATAGGGGAAACACCACAACCCAACATGGCACATGGAAGAAGAAGGAACCTCTTCCCTCTTCCACACCACGCATACAACCCCCATGCGCATTGTGCATCACCGTTGGACATCCCACCAATATTTGCCCCACTTTACCCGAGTTGCAGAATATCATTCCAAAACCCATAAGTGTGCCGCTACTACCCACACCAGTATCCCCACTGGCCTTCTCGTAACCTTTTTCCTCCAAACCTCCCAGTTTGAGAACCAAACACGCTTGCGTTATCTTCTCTCAGTACGACCATTACACGCACCACTGTCCGACCGTCCCTCAATTTTGGGACACCCTAGTAGCAGTATGTCAAACCACATTACCCAAGTCCTCCCAACCCATCTCCTTTGTATAAATAATTACTAACATTAACTATGTTTCTACGTCAGTAAACAAGTGCATGCGATGCCCTTGTGCATTATGTTACCAGATGGATCATTACACATATTGGTGCCCTCTCATCATTGAAGGACGAGCACGCCAGAGGGGTTCCATCCCACCCATTAAACTAATAGTACAAACCCCGATGGACCAGGCTATGAACAATCCCCATCCAAGCAGTCATGGCATACCCCCTCCATGACCCAAACTTTGTCCTTCGACCCGTCTTTCCATTCCACCACAATGCAAAGACCGTACGACCCCCAAACCACACCTAACCTATGCAGGAGGTTTTGTCAGCTTACCTGGCTCTTTCGTCGCCTGAGTCTGGGCTCGTGTACTCTCGAACAGATCACCAATGTCCAATCTCACAACTCACAGATCCCCATAGAAAAAAGTACAAATGAGGTGTAAATGTGGGCCCCATGCCCATATATACACCCTTTTGCAAAACTTCCTCACCTCCCTATCAAAGCATTCGAGCTTCATTTCTCCCACCATTCGCACCTTCAAGATCCATACTTCTTTATCTTCACAACAATACTCTCGGTGGCTCATTTCAGTTTGGAGCCCCGAGGCCCCTTTTGGCGCCCTAGGCGCAGGTATGCATCACCGGTCAACATTTAATTCTCAAGCAACTGTTGTATATGCTTTATTTTCATATATGTTTCATGTCAGGTATTTGGTTTGTATGTACAGGTCCTCATTAGCAGCCTCATTCACACTGTCAGTTGTGGGCTTCCTTTGGCTCCTTTAGGTATATATTCCAAACTGGCATGAAATCCCACCCTCTGCTCACAGTTGCATTGTCCAATTATACCCCCTGACATTTATCCCTAAGGCCCCTACGGGCGGCTCTGCAGCACCCTCACCTCCATCCATTCTGGTGTTGTCACCCGCTATCCTTCTCACCCACATGAGTTGTCCCACATATCATTTCCCTTAAACACATTGACACTCATGTTAATTAATCCCCCTTAGGATTGGGATTCCTCATAGTTTTGCATCTCAAAGAATGAACCTCATACTTCTTCTCATCATTTTGTTATCCTACCCATTATGGACTCCCCCATCATATGGTTTTGATTTTAACAAATGCACCTCCACTCCATCATTTACCCTCCATTTCATCCACCACTACTTTCCCATCTACAAGTTTATCCCCCATTCATCTACCTGGTACATAAACTAACCAATGGGGCCCCCACCCTCCACCATTCTTTACTTGCGTCCTTACCGGCCAAGTCATACTTCACTAGGGCACCCGTTTCTGTACCTGTACTTTCAACCCCATTATTTATTCATTTGGTAATTGCATAAAGCATATTTCCATTCCAGCAAGTACAATATAATTTGGTCATCACAGTCGACGAAGTTTTTTCCTTGGCACACAGCAACCCATGTCGCCCTTGGTTGGGGCAATTTGCTTCCCTCATTACCTTTGCAAGATATTTGTCCCTTTCCGAGCTTCTAACCATTACAGACACCCATGTCCCACATCGCTATGTTTTGACCTATTTTACATCTCCTTGCAGTCTCTCCCATTCAGCGCAGTTTTACCCCATATATGGTCATCACTCTGACACCAGATCGTGTTTTACGGTTTTTTCCATCCATCAACACCCCCCAACCAAGGGAAGTTCTTGAATTCCCTATATTTCAGACATTGTTCGTGATTATCATCCTATCCACCTTCACCAATACAATTTTTGACACCATTTTGATCAATCAATGTCAAGAATCTCTTTGCTTCTTGCAATCGTGCATCCTTCCCTGTCGACATCAACACGAGGTTCTAAGAAGGTGGCAGTATCTTGTATCTCATCCCACCATTAATGAGTAGCCTCGAACAACACAGAAAGAGTCATCATTTCTTTCTGATGTCATTGACCTCCATAACATTCAAACCCAACCAAGTTTCATGTTACGGTGGGTCTTACTATGCGACCATTGTCGTTTACAGTAACAGCCGAAAACCTCTGAATTTGATAGGCCATCAATGCCTCTGAGTGGTTCACCTCTCAATTCAAAGCCAGTTCAGACATCTGAACCATCATCTGTTGTTTTTTACACCCCCGAGGGCACTGCAGATATCTACTTCACCAATAGTATCAATCATCGTTATCATTTTATGGCTTCATGGCACGAGCATGGGGCATGCCCACCTCGTTTGTACAAACATTTTATTTTATGGAGAATACCTAGTACAAATATTTTTGTCCCCTCTCCCTCCAACGGATTTCTCTGACCGTCCCCTCACTACAAAGTTCTCTTGCGCTTTTATACAATGATGTCATCACCAAAAGAAACGATGATGTATTTCAGCTATACACATGCTCCTAACCTCATACATCAGGGGGCATTTGTTATTACTAAAAAATTGCTCACCACAAACATAAACAATGGATGAAGAAATAGTCAGCACAAGCACAACATACTACCAATAATTATGGAAGGACTACACTATGTTTGGCAAGATAAGCACAAAACTATGCAAAAGTGGTTCTAAATCTCTGTGTGTATTCATCACAATCAACATGTGCACATCTGCGCAGGCTAACACGGCGTACAACGCGCACAGTGCACAGCCTGTGTGACTAACAGTCGAAAAACCTGTGCGGATGCGAAAACGGTCCATTGATGATTTTGGTCGGGCCTGAACCATTTATGGGATGGAGTGGATCTTCCCCATACCCAAAATTTCCCCCAAATTCCTCCTTGGGATCACTGAAAGGGATGGGAGGTACATCCAAAGTTCTCTCATTCACATTTGAAACTAGTTTAGAAAAAGCTTGCCATCCTCCTATAAATAGAGGGTCATTATATGCAAAGAAGAAGAAGCAATTTGAGTATTGTTATGTTGTTCAATTTTTCTTTGAGAAGTCATCTTTCTCCTAGAACTCTTTGAGCATTCATAGCAAGTGTTGCACCTCTCTCCTCTTGAGAAGTTCAACTATCAATTATTCTCCATTGTATTTTCATTTCAGCCATTGTTAGAAGAGAGAAATCTTTGTATTTGGGGACTCAAGAGCCTTCCCAAGGAGGAAGAGGGGATTCATAAGTTCTCATATTTCTCCAAGGTGTTATCAATTCGAAGATCGGTCTCATTTGGTAACTATTCCTTGTGTCTCTTTCTTGCATCAATTTTATTTGTTACATGCTTAGTTTAGTTTTATTTCTTTGTTGTCCATTTCTTGTTTTCTACTTAGTTGAACCACTAATCAACTAACAAATTGTTGTGTTGTCTTGATAGCCTAACTAGATAGTTAAGGGACCTCTTTTTGCTCGACCAAGTGACAAAAAGAACTCAACACTTGTTGATTTCTCCTTTACATTCTGAACTTCTTCATCAAGTTAAGCTTTGACTCCATTTTCTCAAAAGACGAGGCACTAGGTCTTGTTTGTCTTCTCACTTCATCGCCTAAAAACAAAAATAACTTCATTCTATAAATATGATTTTACTATCAACTTTACAAAGTACAAATTTGTAGTCTTATAGGGAAACCCCCCCTTGTGTCGAAAGAGAGATGACCTCAAGTGGGGAGGACAACCACTGAGGTGACAATGGGTGGTGTTTTCATGTTCCCCTAAGGTTTGTACGTGGGTGATTAAACTTATCTTTGAATGCAGATCTTGAAGGTAGAACTCATGAATCTTGCTCAATGAAGCATAACAACGATCACAATGCTCCATGTTGATCCCAAGAACACTGTGAACACCTACATATCAATGTCAAGAGAAGAGATTCCCAATAGATTGCAAACAAACCTACATATCAATGTCAAGGAAAGAGAATCTCAATAGATTGCAAACAAAGTACGAACAACAATGCTCCACATTGCTTCTATAATCCTCTCCAGTGATGAATAAGGCTTACATGGGAGATGACAAAATCTCCACCAACTTCTGCTTGAACTCACATTGAAGGTTTCGTACTAGACAAAATAAGCATGGGTGAATTCATAATGGTGAATTGGAGGGGTTGGTAGATTCAAGTTAATGTCGCCTCTATACTTTTAGAGGCTTATAACCACCCCCCTCCCTTCTTACCTTATAACCTTTACCATCATGGAAACGGAACTAAGAATTATACCCCTATGCTTGGAGTGAGCTTCTTTGGGACACATGGCTTGGGAGTTAAGTTCTCCCTTCACGTGATGGAATGAGACTTCTTGATATTTGCACTACTCTTAGAGAGGGGAGAGCATTACATTGCATGAATGCTTAAATGAGAATTATAAAATTCTCAATAGTGATTGTAGGGCCTAATGTTCTTATACTTTGACTTTGATGTTTGTGGTGTGCCCAAGGCATAAAGTGAATGTTATCTCTTGCTTTCGAACACACTATGGTTTCATATTTTAATAGTGTGGAATGTGCTTTGTTTTTTACGTCGGTTGCAAGGAAAAATTTGTAATATGATTTGTCTTACTTTTCTCCCCGTATCCATGTGTCTTTCATCTGAATGCATGTTTCCTTTGATTAATTTTTACATTCTAATTTATTATTAGATATGTACTTAGTTTGTAAATTTGTTTTATGTTCCTTGACACATGAAATGGAATCTCAATATTACAAATCAAGTTATCATTTAGAAATGGTTAAACATTTTGAATATTTGCATTATTATACGTTTTCTCAAATATGAGTTATATTATTGATTTATCTATTATTAAGTGCATGAGCAATTTGATGATGATTAATATTTATAAGTAAACATTTTAATTATTGAAAAGATCTTAAAACGTATATATAATAAAGAAAAATAAAAATATATATATTTAATTATCAAACTTTTTTATAATATTAAAAAATTTAAAATTTTTAAATTTTGCATTCAATTTTAATTGAGCCTTTTTTTTAAATATTTTGGAAAAACAAAAATATTGAAACTTTAGTGATGATGATGATGATGGTTATTAATGTTCATTGAAACCAAATTTGATTTATCGAAATTTAAGATAAAAAGGTAAAGAATCACTTGGTTTGCTTTAGAATTTTATGTCTATGCTCGAAAAGCTTATGATAAGCATTGCTAAAGCATCATAGCTTTCATGAGTTAAAAGGTTAGGAAGGTCAATATCTTAACACATATTCTGAAATTGAGATCTAATGTGGGTGTACACAACACATTTTAAGAGAAAGTGTTTTTCATCTTCAACCCTCTTAGTGTCACAAAGATGACAAAAAAAAGTTTACCCGTGGCCTTTCAGGAATTGTCAAATATCTCTTTCTTTATGCTAGTTAAAACAAAGAGATATTTTTTATATTTTAGATTAGGGTTAATCACTTCCTTATAGTATTTTAATTTTCTCGATTGCTTTAATTCTTTATCACACCACAGTTTCTCCTTAAATTTAGATGTAATAATATGTTTAATATTATCGATATTATGCAAAGTGACCTCTTCCTCAATTCCCCAATGATTTAGCCAAGTCTTGGCATCTTTATGTCAACCTCACTTGAGCCACAATTGGTTTTCACTGGAGTTTGAGGTAATCTTATGAAACTTCTTGTCTTCCATGTTGTTTATCTTGTTCTTGTACATAAGGTACCTAGTCATAGCCATGCACTCAATGGGGGAAGACTCACTTTTATGAGAATGATAGGATAGGTTGTATTGCCTTTAATTTTAAAACTATAAATTATAAAATGATAGGATAGGTTGTATTGCAATATTTTCACCCAACCATAGGTCGAAGCCACCCCCGAGCACCTTAACCTTGACAGAGAGAATAATTTCGGAAGAAAACCCTCTATCCAATAGCCAATCAATGTAGTGTACCTCTCTCTAGAGCTAGTGCACAAGGCAGAAAGTCCAAACCATAACCAAGAGAAATTCCAAGCCTAAAACCGAAAATACTAGTTGCAGCATTTGTAGCTACAGCTACTCTCCAAACTTGCGCACTTGCTAAATTTTCGTAGTTGTGAGTCGTGTGTGTCCAAATGAGCTCTGGCATCTTGTATCTATACTGCCCTTCCTTAGCTGTCTGGGTCGACTTCTCTTTTTGGAGGCTAAAAACTCATTATTAATTATTTTCTTTAGCCGACTTGTCTTCTAGGGTTATGTCCAATGCTTTAGGGTTTCTTCGTGCTTCCCGGAATATTCTATTATTGTCAGGGTTACACGTGGAGGTTTAATACCTCCTGCAACTACCATAATATCAACTTTCCCTCCCAGCTATGGAGGTATTTAAAGGTAATGGTCTTGAGCACAAACATACCACTCAACCGGTAGCATCATCATAGCCACACAGGTTATCTCATGATCAAATCACGAGCGCCATCATCACTATCAGTATCATCTAATAGCATTAATTGTATAATTTCTCAAATCCATACTCCATCTGAGTAATCAAGCATGATGTTGGATAAGTCACTAACTCCATACAGTGATACAAGAACCATTCTTGTAATCCGGACATATGTCCTAGAAGAATAACTATTCCAACAGATGATGGAAGCCACGCCATAGGCTACAAGGACTATTCTTCTAATCCAGACATACATCCTAGAAGAATAAATGTCCTGGACCATTTTCCGCCTGGAGAATGTTTGTCCACCAGCACACTGACTATCCATCTAGCTAATAATCATTTCCAACACTATTGATAGTCTTCATGGCAATCAGAAGAATGCCATTCAATACAATTGTGTCTATCCATAGTAGTACACAACTACTATCTAGTGGTACACAACCACACCAAGTAGCACACGACTACTTAATCAGTAACGCATAGTCACAACCAGTGGAACACATCCACCACAGTAGCATACATCTATTGTCCAGAGACATACAGTCTCCACAACAATCATATCATCTGATATCAACCTGCATAAAACAATATCATGATATAAATTGAGTCATATGGGCTATTCTTCCACTCACATATGTGAGATATGGAAGAGAATCTGCCCTCGGAAGGTAAAACATCAACCATGGGCTATCTGGACTATTCTTCTCAAGCATAGAAGAATAATTTTCCCTGATTTCTAAGCCTGGACCATTCACCTAATTGGGCCATTCCTCTGGCACTAATCATAGTGCAACCTGGAGAGAATGAGTATGCCCTAGGGAATGCTTGTCCCCGATTGTTGAATCTGGACCATTCACCTAACTGGGCCATTCCTCCGGCACTAATCATAGTGCAACCTGGATAGAATGAGTCTACCCTAGGGAATGATTGTCCAAACCATTTCCTAATGGAAATGATTGTCCTGCACCAGCGTCCAAAAATGGACCATTCTTCGAAACTGCTCACAACTATGAACTTCGAAAGAATGGATGCCTAGCGAAGTAGACCATTCTACTTGACCACTACTCAAAGTGGCTACCAAGAAGAATGGTTGTCCTAGACCATTCCCCCACACTGGCCATAAGGGGAATCGTTGTCAATGGTACATCAGCAATCTATTGGACCATTTTCATTATGGAAATGATTGTCCGATCTGGACCATTTTCCGAACTAGAAAACGCTTGTCCGTCAAAAATCTCAAACCACTTTTCGAACTGGAAAGGAACTGCTCATCCTGGACCATTTTTCAAACTGAAAAATGACTATCCATAAATCAATAACATATCAGTGCTCCCTCCCAACCTGGGAGTAATCTCTTCCTTTTTCAATAAGGAATTTGTCTCCACGAGCCCCAGCTTGTTTCTTGAGTACACAAACTTTTCATCTTGCACAAAGGCTTTACCAAAATATTTGTTATCTTCTCATCTGTGGAGATATATTGGAGAACCACTTCTCTTTTATGGACTTCATCATGGAGAATATAATGCTTGATCTCAATGTACTTCGGTCTGTCATGGAACACTGGATTTCTCTTGAAGGATTCATATAGCTCTGATCATTACAATATATCATGGTCGAATTCAACACTTATGTTTCCTGCTAGCTCATGACATCGTGGCAAGGCTCAAATTGAAACATAATTCAAGTATCACTTCTTCTGTCATCATGAGAGTTTGCCATGGATTATCAATCCATCATCCCAGACTTCTGAGTAACTATTATGATACATTATCTCTGTCATAGAAAGTTTTCACCACGCTTATGTTGTATATGAGATACTCTGCATCAAGTTGTTTGAATCCATACAATGTCTTCTTGTATCTGCATACATGGGTCTCTTTATGGTATAAGCTTTTTTCTCACTTGCTTTATTGGGAAGAACAGTCTTTTACATGTAAATTCCAATCCATGGATACTACAAGAGGTATATCTAGAACAGGTTGTTGTCATAGTCTTCTCCCTCCTTCTGAAAGAATCTCTTAATCTTGCAATGCTTCCATTCATAAGTATTTTTCACATTTTCTTACATACATTGTTCTTTATCATAACTTCCATTTCTTCTACTAGATTTCTTCTTAGTGGGTTCAAACCAAGCTGGTAGTATTGTGATTCTCGATATAATAACTGGTTATTCTTGTTTTTCTTTCTTTCTTGGAATCTTCGTGTCTCTCTTTAGCTCTTGGGTCCATGGGGTCTTCTATAGATTCCATGCCCTAAAGATTCCAACTTCTTCCTTTCATCATAGGATCATGGATGTAGAAGAACAACTAAGGATACTTTAAGGCTTATTTTCGAAGAAGACTTCTTCTAGAGTCAAACTGAACACGTGCTATTTATCATGGCTACTACTTTCAATTGGAACATGGACAGATACGTCATAATCCTCAATGGATCATATCATTTAGGATTAGCTCCCTCATAATCCTTGCTTCATGCATGAATGCAGGCTCTTCTTTTGGAATTTTGTAATCAGCTCCCTCCATCTAAGAGAGTCCACGCTTTTGTCTGCATCATTATTGCCTTCTGCAAAGTGTCACAAGTATTTTTCTAATTTCCTCTTGATTGTTGGCTTCTTTCTGTTTTGACTTCTTCTGGGTCTCTTCAAGTTTGATTGTGATTTCGGCTTATCTGGCAGTTGTTACTTATATAATAGCTTCCACGGGAATTGTTACCAAGGGTTGTCAAAGTACTTCATCTTTTCATGTGTATTGCTTGACTTGTAGTCAACGTGATAGCAATACTTATCTTCTTATTCTCCATAGGTATTGTTTCACTTGAACATCTTATATTCTAAGAAATAGATATGCAAGATATGTACAGAAACTATGTAAACATGGTTTGTACAAGAACTTCGAAGAATATTGTTACCTTGACTTAGAAGAAGAAGCATGTTTTATCCTGCTTGGCCTTCTTTGAGGGTTCCCTTTCTTCGGCAACTRATGCTTCGTCTATTTCCTTCCTTAATCCAAACTTCTTCTTATTCCTGAAATTCTTGAATTTTTCTTTGAAGGCTTGATCATTGTATTTCTTTTGGGATTTCTCTTTTGTGTTAATCCTTGATTCTTCTTGTGCACAACAAGTCCAAAGTTCTTCAAATGTGAGATACTCCTTTCTTGTGTTCATGCTTGCGGCAAATGCATCCCATGTCTTGGGAAGGTTGTTGAGTACTATATTTACTAGTTCCTTGAAATGATTTCTTCAATAGATTGTGGTTGATCTCTTAACTGAGAGATTCTCACAAAGTATGATGTTATGCTTTCATCATCATTCATTTTCATGTCGCAGAGCTCATTTTTCAGACTCATTACTTGTCCAATGTTTCTGACTGAGAAGAGATTAATTAGGGCATCATACATCTTCTTAGATGAGGCAAGATGAGAGATGTAGGGTATCAAGTGGTCTTTTACAGAGTCCACTATGATACTCATGGCATTGATGTCATTGTCCTTTAACTTCTCCATAACTGCAACGTTCTAAGGTTCCTTCTTTTTTCCTTCTTCAAACTATGGTTCCACGATCTTTCCTTTCACGATATCCAACACTTTATTATTTGGCAAGGATGAGGTCAATCCTTGTCTTCCATGCTCTGAAGTTAGAAGACCCTTCTAACTTTTTTTTTGACTTCATAAAGTCATGGTTGTTTTGACTTGGTCAACCTTTGATTTTGACCAAAAACTCAAACTTGATGTCTTAGCTTGTTGAGAGTACCAGGAGGTGTGTTAGGTTAGGGCGCACTAGGCTATCCATAAATTAGGTCAATCTCTTCACTTAAGGTGCCTTAACAAGAGGGTTAGGGTTTTGTTGCTGCAACAAAAAATTTGACTGCAACTGCAACTGTAACTAAGCAAAAATCCTCCCAATCTATCTTCCAGCGGTTAGATTGTTTGAAGATAGTGTGGGCCCATAACCTGTTAGAAATAATTTGTGTGTTCATTTAACCATAGACAATATAGCAATATTGTCACCCAACCATAGGCCAAAGCCACCCCCGAGCACCTTAATCTTGACAGAGAGAATAATTCCATAAACAAACCCTATACCCAATAGCCAATCAATTTAGTGTATCTCTCTCTAGATCTAGCGCACAAGGCAGAAAGTCCAAACCATAACCAAGAGAAAGTCCAAGCCTAAAACCAAAAATACTAGTTGCAATAGTTGCAGCTACAACAACTCTCCAAACTTGCGCACTTGCTAAATTTTTGCAGTTGCGAGCTGTGTGTGTCCAAATGAGCTCTGGCATCCTGTATTTATACTGCTCTTCCTTAGCTGTATGGGTCGACTTCTCTTTCTTGAGGCTAAAAACTCAATATTAATTATTATTTTTAGTCAACTTGTCTTCTAGGGTTATGTCCAATGCTTTAGGGTTTCTTCTTGTTTCCCGGAATATTTTATTCTTGTCAGGGTTACACGTGGAGGTTTAATACCTCCCGCAACTATCATAATATCAACATGAATTTCATGGAGTGCAATTTTAGACATGATTTTAGCTTGAAGAAGTTTGTATTGTTAACCCTATAAAAGCTAGAAGCATAGTTGAGGGATAAACAAGGGATTAACAACTCTTAGTGTTTGTAGCATGATTGCATACTTGACTTTAGGTCTTCAAACTTGTTGCATCTACATTTTGTTCATAAACGAATCACGATATTTAAATTTGTTATTGCTTGGAATGAATTGATGAAGACTGTGGTTTTATCTTGGAAAGGTCTATGTGAGAAAATGGCATAAGAAATCTTCTCGGCATGACATATTTTATGAAGGTTGTATGCTTACCTTATGACCCTTTGATTATTGAATTTCATATATGCATTTATGAGGTTCATTTCCATGTATTCTTGATAGTTTGAATGAGTAGGGTTGATGGTGCTTTTACTGATTGTAGAAGTCCACACACACACACTTGATAGAAGACAAATGTTTGATATGTTGAAAAAGGATTATATATACCTTTTGAAATGAAAGGATAACCTTAAACCAAAATTAACATGACTTGTGTAATTTAATGTAATGCTTAAGATGAAGTTTGTAGGGCCTTGGGACCCCTGGCATCCTAGGTCTGTCATGGACGATGCAAATGCATTTATACTGAGGCTCAAAACCCTAGGAGGCATAGTCATTCCCCTTGAAGTGTAGATTTGATAAGAGCCTAGACTCTCTCTATTATATCCAATCAAACTCAAAGTTTAAGGCCTTAAGATCCTCTTTTGATGATTTGGAAAACTAGGAAGACCTCTAAAAGTGTTTTCCTTAAATGCAAGAGTACAACTCCCTCCTCGAGAAGCAGACTTAGGATCTGGTTTCGCTTCCTTCAGGAACGAAGCTTGTCAAATGCAGATGGGTCTACAAGACCAAGAGTGCAGCGGATGGACAAGTTAGCAGATACAAGGAAAGATCGATTTCCAAAGGTTTTCAGCATGTTCGTGGCATAGACTACGATGAGACATTTGCTCCAGTAGCGAAGATGGACTCAATTCGTTTGGTCCTTGCTATTGCAGAAGCCAAAGATGGGAAGTCCATCAGATGGATGTGAAGAATGCATTTATTCACGGAGATCTCTTAGAGGATATTTACATGGAGCAACCACATGGCTTCATACAAGATTCATCTTTGGTTTGCAGGCTCAAGAAGTCTCTCTATGGCCTCAAGCAAGCGCCGAGAGCATGGTACGCCAAGATGGACTCCTAACTATTGTCCCAGAATTTTGTGAGATGCAAATCTTATCCAAATGTCTACATGCTTAGGACTATTGGTTCACTTTTGACTCTAGTTATTTATGTGGATGATCCTTTGATCATTGGTTGCTCAACTTCATCGATTGTTGAGGTGAAGAAGATTGTGTGACAAGTTTTTGATGACGGACATGGGTCCACTCCATTACTTCCTTGGTCTTGAGATTAGTTAGGATGCTTCATGCATCACGATATCTCAAGCCAAGTATGCTCGGGATCTCATGGACAGATTTCACATGACAGACTGCAATTCTACCCCTACTCCCTTCCTATCTAGGGTGAGACTTGAGGATGGCGGAGACACTCCATTGGTTGACAACACTCTGTACAAACAGCTAGTGCGGAGTTTGTTGTATCTCTCCCACTCTTGACCAGACCTATCATATGCAGTGGGAGCAGTCTCCAGGTACATGCAAGAGCCACATGAGTTACACTGGAAGGCTACAAAAAATATCCTTCAGTACATTCAGGGCACCATCAGTTATGGGATCCACTATGCAGGAAGTTGCAAGTTGGATCTCATAGGCTTCACAGATGCTATGGAGAGAAAACTAGTACTGCTTGATCAAGGATGGGATTCCTTTTATCATCAACACGCACAAAAGCAAGTCAAAGATCTCTATGGTAAGTGTTAACCAAGCCAAAAATTTGATTAGTTCAAGTAAGAAGTATCTTTTGTTTTTCTTACGAGAGAATCAATCGGGTGATGAATCAGTAAGAGAAAAGGCATGCTTGGAGGGATGTACTGAATAGAAAAAACGTCGGTTGGAGGAGCTTCTACATGCATACAAAGGAGTGTTCTAGGAACCTAAAAGGATACCACCTAAAAGGAAAGTGGAGTACGAGATATTGTTGTTGTTTGACTCCCCATTACCCAATATTGAGTTGTATAGACAATACGTTTGAACACAGGGGAAGTGAAGAAACTGTTGCAGAAGCTACTGGAGCAGGGAGTTATTCGACCAAGCACTTCACCTTGTGGGTCACCTATCATCATAGCACCCAAGAAAAACGAGACTTGGTGAATGTGTATCGACTATAGAGTTTTGAACAAGATTACACTCAAGAATTGGTACCCTGTGCCCAAGATTGATGACTTGTTAGACTAGTTGCAGCGTGCCAAGTACTTCACCAAGTTGAATCTCAAATCGGGATACCACTAGGTACATGTCAAAGAAGAAGACACTTGGAAGACCACCTTCAAGACTAGGCAAGGTTTGTATGAATAGTTGGTCATGCCATTTGATTTATGTAATGCACCAACTACATTTATGAGACGAATGAATGATGTATTACGCTCATATTTAGATTCATTTGTCATAGTGTATTTGGATAATATATTGGTTTATAGCTCTACCTAGGAGGAGCACATCTCACATCTCATGCAAATGTTAGAGACTCTGAAAAAACACCAACTGCTACCTAACCTCAAGAAATGTGAGTTTGCTCAATAATCATTAGTGTATTTGGGTTACGTGATCGGTGGAGGGGAACTCAAGATTAATCTCTCAAAGATAGAGACCATCATGAAATGGTCAGTTCCTACTAATGTCATTGAAGTTAGGAGCTTTGTTGGGGAAGCACAATACCTATGGAAGTTCATAGCATCCTTTTTAGCAGTAGTTGCACCACTCCACACCATAATAGCAATTAGTAAGAGTTTCTAGTGGGGAAGGAATCAACAGAGAGATTTTGACGAGCTAAAATGAAAGATCAATCAAGAACTAGGTCTTGCATTGCCTAACTTGCAAAAGCTCTTCGAAGTGGATACAGATGCAAGTGGGTATGTTATGGGAGCAATTTTGATGTGAGGAGATAAGACAATATGTTATCATTATGAGATGTTTCATGCAGAAGTTTTGAACTACCCTACATATGATAAGAAACTCTATGCCCTTGTTCAAGTTTTTAAGTGGAAGCATTATGTGATGGGCAAGGAAACCATTATTCACACATATCACCATCCACTATAGTATTTGTAGGCCCAAAGTAAGCTTCAACAAACTAAACATTACAAGTGGATGGTGTTTTTGCAACAATTTCATCTAGTCGACAAATATAAGAAGGGAAACGTTAATAAGTTGGTGGACATGCTTTCAAGGCCACCCATATCCAAGATTACAGCTTTGGGAACTCTTATGCACATGGAGCCCTTTAACCATGATGCATACAAAGAGGTATACATAGAAGATAAGGACTTCAAGGAGGTGTTTTAGCAGCTACAATGCCAAATTCATGTAGAAGAAGGTGACAATAAGGCTGACTATCATCTCCAGAACGGGTTACTCTACAAGCTAGATAAGCTCTGTGTTCCTAAAGGTGAAAGATTGCAGCGTATCAGAGGGGATCACACCTCCAAGGTTGCAAGACATTTTGGTGTTGGGAAGATAATTGCTAACTTACAAAGGTATGTATACTAGCCCAAATTGCAAGAAGATGTAGCATGATATATTAGAGGATGCATACTTTGTTGCATCAGCAAGCTCAATAATAGAAAGCAAGTTCTATACCATCCCTTACTTGTACCCACTCAACTTTGGGAAAGCATTTGCATGAATTTTGTAGGTGATTTGCGAACAACCAAGAAGGGACATGACTATATTTTTGTGGTAGTTGACAAGTTTAACAAGATGTGCATTCGTATGCCTTGTCAAAAGACCATCAAAGAACAAGAAGCAGCAAACATGTTCTTTGAACAGGTCTGGGTGCACTTTGGGATACCAAGGAGCATCATCTCAGACAAGGATACAAGATTTCTCAGTGCCTTTTGGACTACACTTTGGGAGAAGGTGAACACTAAGTTGAAGAGATCTACAACATTCCATCCACAAACAAATGGGCAGACAAAAGTAGTCAACGGGACTTTGATGCAGCGTTTGAGGGGTTAGAATCAGAGGCATCTGAAGACCTGGAATGAAAATATAATCTATATCCAGCACTCATATAACAAATCAGTGCATACTTCTACTAATAAGTCCCATTTCGAAACTTGCTTTGGGTATTTGTTTCCTTTTCCCTTGGATGTTGCATATGGGCAGTGAGGAGTGAGGGAAGACATCACAGGGGAAGCTTTAAGAGCAGAGAAATTTGTTGAAAAGATTAGACAGATCCATTTGCAAGTATAGGAGACATTGAACAAGTCACAAGAAAATTATAAGGCCAGACATGATCAACACGGAACCGAAAAGACATTCAATGTGGGAGAGAGTTTGGTTACAGCTAAACAAGGAAAGACTACATGCTCATGTTAAGAAAATCAAGGCTCTATGGTATGGCCCTTTTGAGGTATTGGAGGAGGTAGGAGATAACACCTACAAACTCAGTCTACCCCCATACATGCACATTTACTCGGTAGTGAATGTGGAGAATTTGAAACTCTATGAACCTTCCATGTTGGATCGAGAGGTGGAGCAAGTCCTACCTACCATTGAGGACTTAACACCAAGTGTTTAGGCAGAGTTGGAAGAAGACACCATTTTGCAGAGGAGTTCCATAACTACAAGACATGGGCAGCTTGACCTTTGGCAGATTGGGTTGAAAGGACAGCTTCCAGGCAAAGCAAAATGGTACTCCAAGGAGAAGGTCGAGGAAAAATTTCCTCACCTCATTCAGTAAAGCTTTTGGGGATCAAAAGCCTCCCTAAATGGGGAGATATGATCCGAATAGGATCATCATATAATTTGTCATCTATCTTGGTACTTTCTGGGTGGAAAAAATTGAAGGAATCAACTTGTAGGGTCATTTTAGTGGTAGGTCCCAATTTGAAAAATTGGGCTCCATAACCTTCTGAATCCATTATGAGGCATTAAATGACATTTTGGAGGGTTACAGAGCCTAGAACTTGTGTCCACGCCTTTAATGGTGTTCTACACTCCCAGACCTTTCAACCGGTGCATAAATGTCTCGATCAAAGCTCGTATGCAAAAGTTATGCCCCCTACAAGTTGACCTACCTTGTTAACCACCATGGTATGAGTGGATGGCACGTCAGCACCCATTACTCGCACATATGGGGCTAGCCACGTGTGGACTTTCAAGAAGATTCTAGAAGGTCCAAACATGATCACAAATTGAGGGTTGAAGAAGTCAAAGCCCTAACCCTAGACGACTATCGAGCTATGTTAAATAATGGACCATAGGAGAAGGGGTTCCATTCTTTTGTATTGTACTTGTTCCATAGTTGAGCAAAGCATCCAAGGGTGGTATTTTGAGAGCATAACAGAGGAGGTAGGAAATTATGTAGCAACTGCTCAAGCCACAGTGTCAAGAAACTCGATAGTGAGTGTCTCTTTCTTTGTACTTGCTTTCCATAACTAAAGAAAAAAAATCAGAACATAGGCCTCACCTTCTAGCTAGGTTTTCTCCCATATTGGGTTTCCCAGGATACATCTTATGTTCAATTGTGTTGATTGTGTGTGTATCTTTGCTAGTTCTTTCATTTTTGTATTCAGTTATTTTCATAAATTCAAGCAAAGCTAGTAATTAATTAATCTAGGGTCTAAGAAAATTACTCTACATAGTCTAAGATTTCAAAATATTATAAGATATGTTGTGACGAGTTGTTCCAGTGGAATATCCATAACAATTTACAAATCACCCAAACCAAGACTCCTTTGACCCAAGTGCACTTAACCGTGGAGATTTTCCTCATAGTCAACACCCACTTACTTTGCTACACCATTTGAAAAACCTTAGCAAGTATCGTGCCTTATGAACTATTCATTTAGAGTTCCCTTGACTCTTTATTTAAGCATTGAGGGGCTTTCATAGTGCAACATATGATCAATTTTTTACTATCTACTTAGATCAAGTCATTAATGTATGAACCATATCCCATGAGCATTAGTAACAACTAACCAATTTCTCGTTGTCTCAAATATTCCACCCATGACTCATTTCAATGGGTGATGCTCATGGGGGTGAGGAAGTGGGATCAAAACTAGCAAAATGAATTGCACAACATCAATCACCACCTCCAAGGCTTGCAACCGATAACTAGAACTTCTTGAAAAGGTCACCCATCCCAAGGTTCCTATAGTTCATGTCTACTTAATCATGGAGTTTTTCTCCATAGTCAATACCCACTAAAACTTGCTACCCCATTGGCAAAACCTAAGCAAGTATTGTGCCTTATGAACTATTCATTTATAGCTCCCTTCACTATTTATTTTAAGCATTGAGGGGCTTTCATAGTCCAACAAATTATCTTTTTGAGATTTACTTATGTACAGTAAGTCATAATGCATAACCCATATCCCATGAGCATTAGTTACCATTGACCAATTTCTCTTTATCTTAGTCCCTATTGATTTGTTTACATACTTGATCATGCTTTTGTATATAATGAAACCGTTTTTTCTTAGAATTCATAAGATTCATAAGCATGCTAGCAAATATCCAAAATATTATAGGGCATTAAGTACTTTGGAGAAGATTAATTATTTCACTGGGGTATTTATTTTCTTCATTAGACCTTGATATGCTTTCTTAGGTTGTCTCCTATGTATAGAAGTCATTTAAAACCATTTAAATCACAAGGAGATACTTTCAAAATGCTTCCATTTATACATAAAGAACAATATTATACCTCTTTGATAGGATTTTCCCTGTCGAAATATCTTTGCCTCAACTTATTTAGAGTTTCCAATTCTACTATTAAAAATTACTGCTTTTATACAGTACACACAATCTCCACTAAGGAGTGTTTCGTGATAGTTGTATACAAGGTCCTGAACGGTCTTACCAAAAGAAAGGTCCTAGTCTTGATTTAGAATGGTTGGTACTTACCTCCTTATATCCCAACCCTTCTAACAAGCTGAGGTAGGACCTTTGCAAACTTGGTTTTAGTCTAAAAGGGAAAATACCAATTTATTTAGTCCATTATCAACCATTCCCATTAGTCAAAGCATATATGGTGTGATCTCGCATGCAATGAACTGCCATTTAGGAAGACAGCCAATAGAAGTGTCACATGCAAGATGCTTTCCTGCTTCTACCTTCTAGCTTTTTTCTGTCTGCAAGAACTACTCCTTATTTATTTCCCTTCTTTATTGGAATAACCTCCAGCATGCCCAAATCTCACCTTCAATCCATAACAGAAACACCAGAAGATTCAAAACCATTCCCACAAGTCAAGATATACATGGATACAAAAAGCATTCTTACTGGGTGACTTTGATTTCTTTCTTATCATTTGAGTTATTTAAAGTACAGAACAAAAACAGTGCTAACCATTCCAGACAGTGCACTGTATAAAAGCCTTTACCAAATAGCTAATATCAAGCTTTCATGAAAGAAAAAATGACAAAGAATAAAAAATTAGCCTTCACACCAAACTCAAGAGTTTCTAAAACTACTTGCTTTAATGTTTATCAGCTACATCGGTATCATGTCAAGGGGCACTATTCAAACCCAGCCTTCTTCATCCTCCTCGTCTTCAAAACTTAAGCATAAACTTTGCAATTTGAAGTCCATTCCTAGTAACATCTCGACCAACCCTGAGGCAACACCCGTTGCCTGAACAGTAGTCTGTTTAACTAACTGCAGAAAAGATACCAAGAGCTTTTTGTCAAATTCAATGGTTGTACTCTTTCTGAAATTGGAAATAAATTTTTAAACAGCTTACATCAAAAACTGACATAAGTGTATATCTTGATGCCCCTTTCATAATTGCATTCATCAAACTGTTTTGTTCACCCTTCAATATCATCAAATAATAGATCAATCTTATAACACCGATTCACTTACTATAACAGTGCATTGTACCAAGGCCTAAAATCTGTAATACCAAAATACACCTTCATAAACTAAAACTAACTTGTAATGTGAATATGGACGGAAGCCTTGAGCAAGTATTTGAAACTAGCTAATTACTGGCAGTAGTATTGCTATATTATATGTTTTAGATCTGTAATATCCTTGATGGAAGTTGGCATCGGTAGCTCTAATCACAGTAACTTTATGGATTGATACGAATCTCATGGTGTCCAGAACTTACAAAGAAAATCATGCAAGAAAACTATGCATCCAATAGCAATTCAAGATGAACATATAAAAGAATATTTGCAAATTAAACTAAGATGTTTCGAGGGCAAAAAATGCAACAAGATGAAGTGTACTAAAATCGAATTCCAATCCATTAATGTAAATGATGATTGGAGAGAGTGGGGTGAAGCTAGGCACATGATATGTAAAAGTAGCACATATGATATAACCAGAAGGAAGATCTTGACATATTGAAAATTGTATAATAATCAGCCATAAAAGAAAAGGAAAAATCCTTAAATTGGGCAAAAACCTTCGAAGATAAAATCATAATGAAAAGATAAAAATCATAAAAATATTATGGACAATGGACAAACTTAAGGATTTTGCAGATACTGCTAAGAAAAAAAAACAAGAAGGATGTTTAAATTAACACAGGGGGCTCCATGATATGGTAGAAACTATTGGAATTATTGGTGTAATCAGTACATGTGGCCATGATCCATTCATGTGTCATTATGTACTAGTAATTATGGAAAAGGCCATATTTTATTTCATTTATTGTATACTAGGTTTATGGTTATGGCCGACTTAGTCAAACTTGATATGTAGGCCCAATAACCCTCTTGGGGTGTGTGTCCTTGTTTTGTGGGCTCATAACCCCCTCTTGAATGACCGCTTCACTCTATGTGCCCTTATTTTGTGAGCTCATAACCCCCTCTTGAAGGACTGCTTCACTCGAGTTGTGTATAAATAGTAATTACACAACTTAAACTCTCATTTGTATCATCTCATCTTGTGATCTTCTTGCTCTGAAATACCTAGTGTTATAAGCCTAAGGGCACTGATTTTTGGTGTTTTTATCTTGTGATTGGCATATTTCTCTTGAGCGCACTTGTGCTTAGCTTTTGCATTCTCTCTAGTGCACTAGACCTATCTCTCTCTAGCACACTTGTGAGTAGTCTATTTCAGAATTTGGGCGAGATTTATTTCAATCGATTCTTCTATTGACCCTTAAAAATATCAACTTGGTATCAGAGTGGGTGTGAACCTTACTCTCTCAATTCTTTTGGACGGTCCGAAAACTATTGTCTAGTGGCATCTTTGTTATAATTCAAAACTAGGGTTTTCTTGTTAGATTTTACTGCACCTCAGGTCCGGTCTATTGTTTCCATAATTATACACAAATTTACCCAATTTGAACTGTAAACATAAACACACTGAGATGCCTAACTACTTTAACACAGCAGAACATAAAACCAGCAGTTAGATCATACACAAGTACACGAGTATTTAATGCCAAAATCTTTTGTTCTTACATCCAGAACAAAGGGCTCCCATACCAAGGACAATGGCCCACTTTTACACAAAAGAAGAATGCCAAAATCACTTACAAAACTGTGCCCAAATCTGCTGCATGAGTTTGAAGGTTAGGGCATCCCTTGCCCCTTCAAACCCTCCTCTTCCTCTGCAGCTCCTTGCACAAGTCTCGCCCTTTCTCAGCTGCTCCAAAACTACCCTTAGAGTACTGTTGTAACAGCCCTCCTGACTGTCCTCAATCTCCCCTTCAAGCTGATCCAAATGCCACTTCAAGTCTCTGCTGACTCAGCCCTCTTCTTGTAGCTTGACTAGCTACATAACAGTCCCTCAAAGCTGTCCTAGAGCTGCTCCAACACCCTCTTTGCTGCCCCAAAGAATCTACCTTTAGACTGTCCTAGTATTGCTGTCAATACTGCTGTACTAGGTGGCTGTGACAGCCTTTCAAGTTTTCCCAGAACTGTTATAGCAGCCCCTTCATGGGCTGTCCAAAACTCCTGTAACAGTCCCCCACAACAGCCCACTGTTCCAGCCCTCTTTGACATCCCTCTAGCACCTGTGCAGACCTCCTCTAGGCTCTTCTAGCCTCCAAACAGCCACCTGGAAGACTTAGGCTGCCTTCCCTTGTTGGCCAAGCCTTCCTGGCTACCTGCGGCTACCTGTCTTGGGGCTGTAGCATCCCTCCTTGCTGCTGCTAGGATCTTCTTAGGCTTTGGCAACCTCTAAGCACCAGCTGCAGCCTTCCTTGTTGCTGTGCTAGCCTGTGACGGCCTTTCCACTCAGGCCGCACCCTTCAACAGCCTCACAAGCACCTGCTGCCACCTTCTTAGGCAGGGCCGAGGCTTCTCCAAGACTGCAGCTAGCTTCTCCTAGCAGGCCGAGCCTTGCCTAGGCCTTGGCCTGCCCTCCCTTGGCTGCTAACAACTCTGCGTCCCTCCTCCTCACTTGTAACTGCCCAAAACAAGATAAAAACACCAGAAACTAAGGCTACGCAACCTCCTCCATAGCTGGACCTATGGTTACCACACTTGGACTGAAATTCCAAGCTCTCCACACACAATAGAATGTCACAATGACATCTCTTCTTTATATACAAGTCTACGGGTCAACTTAGAAGCCCCTCCACAGGTCAACACCAATTTAGGTTTTCTATGTGGGTGTGAAGCCCCATCACAAATCCACAAAGCCCATCGTCAAGCCCATGAAGCCCCAGCATCATTCCAAGGGCATTTTCACCCAAACGAAAGTGTGATGTGGTGCCCATGACGATTCCCACATGCTTGGCACCTAGGCCACGTGAGAATACTTGCCTGAAGCTACACAAATCAACATTTCTTGGATCATCTCTTCTAGTGTTTCTCTTAGGGTTCTAGATATATAAACCCTAATGTAGGGCTACACCTTCCTTCTAGGGTGTTCTTTGGCACTTCTCACCCTTCTTTAAGGCCAATGTTTCCATTCCTAGGGTTACCTAGGTTTTTGAACCATTTGGATCTGTAAAGGTGAATTTCTAAAGTGTTCATTCCATAAGGAGCCTTCATCCTACTACTGTTGAGCCTATGGATTAAAAGTGGTTGTTTTCCCATTTGAATGGAATCAACTATCATCCTTGGGTAGATCAAATGACTTCCCTAATTCGAAGCAAACGTCTATGGACGTACTTGGTGAGGCCACTTCTCGCCAAAGATGATGACAATGATGACCTCGTATGTTTGAAAGAAGATGAAGCTCTTGGGTTGATCACTCTTTATGTCCAGCCTAATCTCATTCATCATACCAAGGATAATAAAGATGCAAAGGAAATTTGGGATACCTCCAAAACTCTATTTGGAACAGTAAATACTACTCAAATCAGCCGACATGAAATTGTACTCTCCAATCTCAAGATGAGTGACTTCAACACGATTGAGGAGTATATTGCAAGGTTAAAAACCTGAAGGTTGACATTAGGGCTCTTAGGATATGTTTGATAAAAACAGTTATGCAAATTCCATGCAAATAAAATGCAAGTGAAATTAAAAAAAAAAACCACCACTATGTTTGATAAAAACAATTAAGCAAATTCCATTAGAACTTTATTTATTCAAACAAACACTAATGCAAATAATTTTTAAGTTCAAATTTGATCCAAAAATATGTCAAACTAGATGTAAAGGTTGAGTACATACATGCATGCACATATATGGTTTTGTTTGTAAATTTTTTAAGTTTAACAAAAAAAAAGAATCTCAACATTTATTTTTGAAACTTATAGAATCTTCTGCATGGCCGATTAAATTCACCACCATGTGAGATTCGATGAAATTTGAGTTTTTATGAAAAAATTTGGCATTCGATGAAAAAGATTGTCATACACGATGACTAAGAATACATCAAAGTTTAGAGATGTTCCAAGTGTTCCAAGTGTTGGACAAAATCTTCTTTCTATCTATATTGCATTACACATACCAATAAGAGATGGAATTATGGCCAGGTCGATGGGTTTTAAAGGACATGAATGACGATTCCAAAGTGATTGCCTCCGGATATTGTGACAAATCTGATGATATATACAAGCTAGGGAAGACTCCTTCCTCACAAAGAAAAGTGTTTGATGTTGGGAAAAACTAGTATGCTACAACACCAACATCTCAATCATACCAACATTCGTTTTTTGCGACATATGAGTCGTCTTCTTATGGCTGATGACCTTCCACAAATTGAACTTCCTAGTGGTGTCCATGAAGGGTGTGTAATGGGGAAACATCATCAAGAGTCCTTTATTAAGGGTGGAGGAAGGCGAGCTTCTCAACCTCTTGCACTGATTCATAGTGATATCTGTGGACCTATGGCTACATCTTCTACTGGGGGTGTTAAGTACTTCCTCACCTTCATCTATATTTTTTCCCGCTTGTTTTTTGGTATGCACCATTAAATCAAAGGATTGTTAATTTTTCATAAGCATTAGGTTAAGCATGAAGTTCATTCCATTTTATCATTTAACCATAACCATAAATGCTGCAGCAACCAAGATCACAAGAAGAAGCACCATGCACAAGAACATAAAATGTATCCTGGGAAACCCTTCTCAAAAAGGGAAGAAAACCCAGCCAAATCCTTTGCTATATTCTTCAAGAGAAATACCTTTACCACCAAGAAAGACCTAGCACACAAGAGGGTGCTCAAACCCTAGAACTCTAGCGCCCAAGAGAGGTGCGTACCTTTTGCCAAAGAAGTGTACTTGCTGAAATTTCCAAACTCACAAGAAAGATATATTTCCACAATGGGAAATTTCCCTTTACTTATATTAGACTTGTCCTATCAACTGAAATTTCCCTTACCTCTCTAAGACATATTATAATAATAATAATAATTATTATTATTATTATTATAATTGATATTATCCAGATTAATTATCTTTTACATTTGTTATTAGACACAATAAGGTAGGGCCGACCTGTACCCTTTACATAACAATTAGGGTTACAGGTAGGTCTGACTCTTGAACAATATATAGCAAAGGATCTGATACACCCACTAGTGTTCATCCACTAGGGGCACATCCATAGGGATGGCATAGCTCTGATTCACTGCATTACACAGAAGAACCAGATCTTCACACGTTCACCTGTGCTCGTCCATAGGAACGTCCACTCTACAGATCTTCTTTCCCACTGCCTCACACAGGAGAATCATCTGGAGTCTTCTCGTCAACTTTGTTGCTCAGAGGAGGCTAATACATCATCTTCATTTCTGTTCTCATGACGATGCACCCAGCACTTTGGGATTTCACACGTTCACCTTGTGCTCAGCCACAGGCACATCCTAACTCAACAGATTGCCTTTCCCACTGGATAATCATCGGGAGTTCTTCTCAACTCTCTGAATGGAGGAGGTCATCTCTACGTTCCCAGCTCTATCTCAGGCAGGAACCACGTACCCTTCCTAGGGGCTTTCTCTCAGGTTTGTAAGCTGAGAGAAAGACTTCTCATAGCTGCAATGATCCACACCTCACAGGTTTGTAAGCTAGAGAATGTCTCACATAGCTACAATCATCAACACTCCCTCTCAGCTAGGGAAGCATTCTTCATCATGTCAAGTCTCATACGGATGTACTCTGAATTTTGTTTTTGGCTGGAGTCATCAATACTCCCTCTCAACTAGGAAGGCGTTCTTCACCAAGTTTATTTGGTGTAAATGTCTATAGTCTGCTCAGGTGTAGGAAGGTACTGCAAGTATACAATTTTCCTCTGCATCATATCTCTGACATAAGGATATTTCATCTAATCGAGTTTCAATCTATTAGGAAACACTGGGTTCTTTAAGGAGCTTTATACATGGCTCTTGGTTATCATCATAGGATCCATCTCGTGGTCAAGTAAATCTGTCAGAAGTTTGTGAAGCCACATTGCTTCACACACTCACTGTTATATACTCTACCTCTGTGGTACTCAAGTCCACAGAGTTTTTTGTTTCTTGTTGCATCAGGAAACCATGGCAAACTTCATGGTAGAACATCAACTGGATGTGCTCTTTCGGTCCACTATACTTTCTGCCTAATCTGAATCATCATATCCTGCAAACTCGAGTTCATACTGGAAGCATATCTCAGGCTATATCCAACTGTGCCTCGTATATACATGTTTTGTTGTTGTCTAGTGAGTCTGTCTCGGTTGAGTCATGAAATGACTAAGCCCATTCACTGCATGGCATGAATCAAGTCTATTGTTAACCAGATACATCAGTGATCCAAACAACTGTGGATCGGTCTCATCTGAATCATCGTCAATCTTCTTCTTCAGATCCATCACAATAGATTTGCATTCTATCATACTAAACTTCATTAATATTCCCACTGTATATTTTCCTTGACTCAAGAAAATCTCATCGGTTCTCTGTCATACTTCTTGTCCCAAGAAGTTGTGCATCATACTTAGATTCTTCATCTTGAATTTAGAAGTCAAGGATTACTTCTATCCAACAACAAGGCTTTCTGAATAAGTCATCAAAAATCAGGCTCTCGTCACCTCACTGTAATGATATAGGTTTGGACTAGCAACACTCTTGTTGAAATCCAAACTCAACAAGAATCTATCTATCTGATATAGTTTCCAACTCATGGATGATAGTACGGATGGAAGTGTATTAGGTTCACTGGATCAAGTGTCTCATTATAGACAACTCCCTCTGTTTGTGAGAAACCTCTGGCTATAGATCTTGTTTTGTATTTCTTGACACTTTCATTGGCTGCATGCTTGATCATATAGATCCACTTAGAAGTTACTACAGACTTCCCTTTCTGGTCCCTGAATAATATCTTATGCATCATTCTATAAGATATATCGGTATTCTTTTGTTATGGCATCTTGCCATACCGGTTCTCTTGTTGCTTCTCTAAGACAAGGAGTCTCACCATCAATGAAGTGGCTCATGACTGAAGGATAGCTCGAAAATCTCTTTTGCTTTCTCGTAATGTGCCTTGAGAGGCTTGTATGTTTCTTTGCCTCTTGCAGAGTGGGTCTAGGTAGGCTTTTTAGGCCTTACTGCAATATCTCTGAACATATCGGTTGGAACAACTGGATCAACTGGGATAAATTATGTCTCCCTCCGAACTATTGAAGGGGGAGAATGTAATAGTCTTATTGTCAATCTCCATCTGAGATTTTTTGGATCTTTAAAAGACTTTCTCTTTTACAGGGACAATGTTTCTGCTTGTTCTTGTATAATGAACAATTTAAATATGGTTTGGACTCCCATACCAGGGATAATGGTCCAAGTTTTTGAGAGCTCTTGTACTAGGAATAATATCCTTCATTTATTTGAAAAATGCAATCAACTATAAAATTATAGATCAAATGATTTACCTAGTTTGTAGCCATGTCCTTTTAGAGGAAGTACTTCTCCTCTCTCTTCTCTTCACTCATTTGAGGTGGATTTGGATCAATGTCAGCAGTGGAAGCATATTGTCTTCCCTTCTTCCTGGTTGGACAATTTCTTGCAATGTGTCCATACTTGTCACATCTGAAGCACTGAATTTCTGAAGCATCTCTTCTTTGATAACCGGGATTGGATGAAGGCTTTTCACCTTTAAATGTTTGCCTGAAATTTCTTTTGAATCTTCCTCCCTTCTTTGTATGAAGTGCAAGAGCATGATTTTCTTCTGAAGAATCTTCCACTCCTCTATTTCTAAGTCTAAGTTCTTCTTGAGTGCAATCT
>ML788212.1:246013-258397 GCA_009831015.1 Picea engelmannii | reverse complement strand
GAACTCTCCTAATGAAGAAACCCTAAGGCAACTGACCTAACATGATCCATGTAGACCTATTACATTATAAACCCGCGCAGGGGTGCGGTAATCCCGCTTACAAAATTTGTGCTGGAGGCATAAATTGCCTAGTAGAATCAAACTGTCTTCAACATACTAGCATCTGATGATGCATTACTTCATGGCACATGGAGTTGACCACCTAGTTGAAGAGGCGGTCAACAGATTCTCAATAGCATGGGTCATGGCAGCTTTTGAGTGACCCTTTAGCTTATACAAGCCACCTTCTTCTTTTCCAATGATGATTGCTTCTTTTATGGTTTCTTCTTTAGTACGTTGCCTTCTACAACCTTCACTATAGCTTCCTCAGGGTTGTTACCTATGACCTGGAACAAGGTGAACAAAACAGCAAGCAAGAATAATATCCTTTTGATAATATAAAGCAATAGCACGAACAATCATCACAGTAGCTCCTTTAGAGCTATCACTTGTAACTTGTCTGAAGCAAAGATTAAAGGTAAGGAATACAATACNAAATGAGGTCAACATTCTCATAGTGTTGTGATCAAACATTCCTCCAGGGCAACCTGGAATTAACACAAGAGATTTCTCCTAGAACCTGGAGTCTTCTCCTTGAGTGTGTTGCTACTTTCCTTCCAAGTCTCCTTTACTCAAGATGACAAGTGTTTTCTTCAACCTGTCTTTTGTACTAGGACAATATGCTCTCTTGACAGAAGGTTAGGTTAGAGAATAAACTCTATGATCTCTACTTTAATTCATCTAATAATTTGATCATAACTTCAACATGCAACACTGATCAAAATAATGTCATAACAAATAGAGGCATCTCAGAATAATCAAACCTGAGTTGCATTATTCTTCAGAATGTGTTGGATCTTGAGATCCTTCTGGATCTATGAAAAGAGATCCCTTCTCCTGCAAATACTCTTTAAAGTTTAACCATTTAAACATATGTGAGTACATACCTCTGATAGCATTTGCAGGTAGTGGCACCATCTGGCAGCAGCGGTAATCATTACCAACTCCTGAAAATTTCAAGGGTGACTGCAACTGGTACTATGGCCGATACTTCAACTGGTACTGCAACTGCAATTGATACTGCAACTGGTTCTGAGACTACAACTGCAACTTAGGGTGTTATGAGAAAACCCCAATTTTTCAAACTTCAAATTTTGAAATTCTGATCCAGGGGATAGATGCGCTGAGCTGAGGCGAGTAAGCTGGTGCAGTCAGATTTCTAAAAATCCAACTTTTACCCCCTCAAACTTGATCTGCAGATTTTTGGACTGGTGCTTTTGGTTTTCTGTTCTAGTACTCTGGTTTTCTAGTTTTCTGATACTTTGTGAAAACTAGGGTTTCACTTTCCGGGAGATCTAGCCACTGAAAAGTTGTGTCGAGGATGCCAAAATGATCCTTGAGGAAGGGCGCACTTTTCTAGATGGTTTTAGGGCTGAAATACTTCATCAACAAAAAGCCCTAATTTGCATGTATGGCAACAGTGACGTTTTTCACTTTCTCTTGTGAAAGATGCTCTCTTCAGCTTAGCTCTGATACCATGTTATGTTTAAGCTATTATTAGAGTTCTTTGCATTTCAATAAATAACAATAGCATAAGATAGGATCACTGAGAAATACACAATCACAAGAGACACATCATTTATCCTGGGAAACCCTCATGGGGGAGAAAACCCAGCAAAACTTCCTTATTATAGATAGCCAATACAATGCCAAGAGATAACTCAAACAAATACAGAAAGTCCTCTCCCAAGGATGTGCCTCTCTCTCTCTCTCTTCTCCAACTACAGCTCTGAAACTTGTCTCTCAATGAACAAGTGAGTGTGTGTCTAAGTGAGGTGTTAGCCTCCTTATTTATACAATTATGGCACGTGTGGAAGTGTCTCTTCACTGGCAGGGCCGACTTCTCAATCTGGGTGGTTATAACCACCTTTAATATATTCTGGGGCCTCTTTAATATATTCTGGGGCTGACTTCTTATTCTGCCTATTACAATTATGTTTTGACCAATCCGCAAAAGGGGATTTGGTCCTTTACAATAGCGGACATGATCAATCCGCAATGGGGATTGATCCAATGAATAATATATCAATAATAATTAGAATACACTTTGCAGTTACATTATTTCAACACAATCAACTAGTAGCACACAGCTACTACAGTGCCATCAACCATAGTCACAAACTCTATGACTATGCAACAATCAGCTAGTAGCACACATCTACTACCATGCCATCAACCATAGTCATATCATGCAATCAACTAGTAGCTGCAAAAGCCACCACCATGCAATTCAATAGTCTCTATGATTATGTAGCAATCAACTAGTAGCACACAACTACTACCATGCCATCGGCCATAATCATAAGCTTGCAGTATCTATGATTATGCAACAATCAACTAGTATCACACAACTACTACCATGCCATCGGCCATAGTCACAGGCGATCATCTCTATAACTATGCAGCAATCAACAAGTAGCACACACAGCTACTACCATGCCATCAACCATAGTTATAATCTCATCTAGTAGCACAAAGCTACTCCCATAATCTCCACGACTATGCTATGATGTTTCTCCTCTCCTAGTAGTCCCATTCACACCCATCCACTGGGAAAGACTACTACATTACTCCCTCAATCGCTCCACATGACTAATCTGGGAAACCCTTGTCCAAAGGCAAGCCTGCTAGAGGAGAAACATCACACCTCCCTCTCAACGAGGGTGGACATTTTGCATCACGCCAAGCTTGTCTCTGAAGTACTCATACTTCACTCTAGACAGAGGCTTGGTGAGAATGTCCACTATCTGCTCATCTGTGGATATGTACTAGAGCTCCATTGCTCCTTTCTGCACCATGTCTCGGATGAAATGTTATTTGATCTCCAACTCTAGATCAAATAACCCTGCAAGCAACTTCTGAATCCACACTACTTCACGACTTGCAACATTGGCTGCTATATACTCTACCTCTGTTGTGCTTTTCATGATGTGCTTTTCCTGTCTGTTGCACTCCCCGCCCATTCAGAGTCTATATAACCTTGCAGCTTCACTTCTCCATCTAAGTCATATCTAAGTCCATATCCAACCGTACCATACAGGTACCTCAACACATGCTTGCTACTATCCAATGTACATGTCTAGGCTCAACCATGTACTGTAAAGTATATATCTGACCTGGTGTTAACCAGGTACATCAAGGATTCGATCAATTGTTTGTTCATCGTGGGATCCACCAAATCTGAAGATGAATCACTCAAGAGCTTCATATTTGTAACCATAGGTGTGACCATGGACTTGCAGTCCATCATCCTGAATCTTTGCAGGATCTCAACTGTATATTTTCCTTGGCTAAGGAAAATCTCATCTGGTCTCCGCCACACCTCTAGCCCCATGAAATAATGCATCAGACCTAGATCCTTCATCTTGAACTCTGAAGTGAGCTCCCTCTTGCACCCATTTATGAGCTTGCCATCCCCTGTAAGAAACAGGTCAACCAATATCAAGGGGCAACCATTCCCAAGCTCATCAGAATAATTGTCTGGCATATCCTGCCCTAGGTGCCTGCTTAAGCCTGTACAAAGCTTTCTTCAATTTGCAAACATGAGACTCCTTCTCATGTATCATGTGGTTGCTCTATGTACACTTGTTTTGGCTACTGGAGCAAGTGTCTCGCCATAATCTTCTCCCTCTTTTTGAGAGAATCCTCTGGCCACAAATCTAGCTTTGTACATCTCTATGCTGCCATCTGCAGCATGCTTGATCTTGTAGATCGACTTGGAAGTCACCATTGACTTCCCTTTTGGTCTCGGAACCACTTTCCACGCATCATCCTTCATGATGGACTAGTATTCTTCCATCATGGCATCCTTCCACACTTGTTTCTTAGCAGATTCCTCAAAAGTGGAATATTTTGAATCAACGTTATTCCTCATTAGCGCCACATAGCTGGAAAAACTTGTGTGGTCTCTTACTCTCTCTGGAACTGAGGAAAAATCCATATCCCAGTCCTTCTGACTCGTTGCCTCCTCTGTCACTATAGCAAAATCTACTGAAACAAGTGCATCCTTCCAAGAGGTCTCACATCTCCTTGAAGACTCTGAAGCTTCAATCTAGCCTCCTCAACTCATGGCACCTATCTGTCAGTCCTAGAAGACGTCTCTCTCTCCCATCTGAATCTGAGGAATACTTTCTAAATGAAAGTCTCTAAGCCACTAACTCTCTTTGAGATCAAGCTCACTCTGAGTCTACATGCTCCCTCTGAAACTTGACTCCCTCTGAGTTTATACAATCTCTGGAGCCATCTGCTCCCTCTACATGTGTTGACCTCCTCTGATGTCTAATATCCTATGAATTGTCTTGGGGAGACTGCTCCTCCCTACTAGATCCTGACGGTTGACTCCCTCTAAACTCTAGCTCCTTCTGAGTTGGTATTTGGTGGGGCCGCTTGCCTCACCACTGGTGGAGCCATATGCTCCTCCTCATGATATGGTTCATCAATGCCATATATCTATATCCTCTTTGCATCCTGCAAAGTATCACGGGACCATGTTGGTCTCTTCCTGGTCACTGCAACAATTCTTGGTCTCAAATGGATGAGTTTGCCAAGAAGTTTGAGCAATCAGAGCTCTTACTTGTTTCCCAGACTACCTTGGGCACCATATCAGTTGGTGCATGGTTGATAGATACTAAAGCCACATGTCATATGACAGGAACACGAGAGGTGTTCGAGAGCTTCACAGAGTCTGACTCAGATCTGTATGTGGAACTTGGTATGGGGACCAAGCATGCAGTACAGGGATCTGGAACAGTGTCATTCCGAATGGAGTCCGGTGGAATATTGAGAGTGATGAATGTGCTATGGGTGCCATAACTCAGGATGAGTGTGCTCTCAATCTCAGCGATTGAGAAGAAGGCCTATGAGGTCTTATTATGAGATGGACAGGCACTGATCATGCCCATAGGATCTAGCTCAGACAAAGCAGACGTCTTTGGAGTTAGAGAGAGCAACCTGTATAGGCTAAAGGGCCAACCTATGCGAGCAATGGCAAGCAGTAGCAGAGCAACAGAGGACAAGGAGCAGAGAGCTCCGAAGGTTGAGCAGCTTAGAAGGAGTCAGCCTTCAGGTTCAATTGGGAAGGAGCAGCCTTCCAAGACTGTCCAAAAGAAGTCATGGTACGAGATGACCATGCAGGATGCTCAAGAGCAGGAGGCTTCTAGGAGCATGATCAAAGTAAAGTCTTCGCAGACAGGTTCAAGTGAGATGGTTGGGATAGCTTTCATGTCAAATGGAGCAGCCAATCAGGTGGATTAGAGTCAGGAATGTGGAGTCAGGTGGCATATTGAGAGTGACGAATGTGCTATGGGTGCCATAACTCAGGAGGAGTGTGCTCTCAGTCTCAGTGATTGAGAAGAAGGCCTATGAGGTCTTATTCCGAGATGGACAGGCATTGATCATGCCCAGAGGATCTAGCTCAGACAAAGCAAATGTCTTTGGAGTTAGAGAGAGCAACCTATATAGGCTAAAGGGCCAGCCTATGCGAGCAATGGAAAGTAGCAGCAGAGCGATAGAGGACAAGGAGCAGGGAGCTTCGAAGGTTGAGCAGCTCAGAAGGAGTCAGCCTTCAGGTTCAGGTGGGAAGGAGCAGCCTTCCAAGACTGTCCAAAAGAAGTCATGGTACGAGATGACCATGCAGGATGCTCAGGAGCAGGAGGCTTCTAAGAGCATGATCAGAGTAAAGTCTTCACAGACAGGTTCAAGTGAGATAGTTGGGATAGCTTTCATGTCAGATGGAGCAGCCAATCAAGTGGATTGGAGAGCTGGAAAGGTAGCAGATTTGATAGCGAAGATAGAGCCACCTTCAGGTGGTAGAAGTACCTTCCTCACTAAGAGAGAGTGTCGATGTATTACCATCGGACAAGTACTTCCACAGAGGCTCGATGTCTAGCATGTGGAAGTCATCCTTGTAACCTCTCAGTAAACTTTAGGAAGTTCACTTTGTGTGTTAATTATTAAAATGAATGATCTTTTAATTAATTAACTTAGATGCCTAAGCTTTGGCATTAGTAACTTAAGTGCAAGTTGATTAAGTCATAGTTGTTAGATCTAAAGTGAAGGTGAGATTAGATCTCAGCCTTTGATCACTTTGGAGATCTAGGGTTAGTGATTGATTTGGTCAAATCTCAATGTAATAAAACGAAGCCTAGGTGAGAGGATGAGACACACTGAGTAGAGAGTGAGGAGATCTCATTTGAGTGGGTGAAGAGAGTTCATCAAAGTGTGAGTGGGTAGGGCCGAGGAAAGGTGCAAAGGGGCAGCGAGGAAGATAACAGCCAGGTGGGCTATGCTATCGTTGCATTGTAATCCTCTAAAGGGCCATTATCCCAGAAAGGGAGCCCAAGATTAATAAAAGAAGATATGGTTTTCCTGCAAGAGCTTTTCCAAAGGTGTTTACCTGAATATATTGTGCAATGTGTGATTGGTTTTCGTTTTAATGCTTCTGTTGATTTTTGGTTAAAACCTAGTTGTGCAGTTAATGAACAAAGCGATTTTATTTCTAAGTTAACTATCGTGGTGCTAGGTTAGATAAATTAACAACATATGCATGTTGGAAGCTTGGGTTTGTCTTCACTGTCATATGATTGGAGTAAAGTTCATGCCTTTTGAGGAGTATTCCAGTGCCAAGTTCACATATTTGGAGGCAGGTTTGCACATGTGGCCAAGATTCACCTTTTGGGAGCCCATATTCACAAATTTCCATGCATATTTACTCATTGAGGATGCATCTCATGTACCTCAAGCCAAAATTACATACTTGGAGGCACATTTCTACATTGAATATTCTATGGCACACATGTTGAGGTCGCCCTATGTTTGAGGAGTTGTTGTAACAACTAATGGACCATTGCTTGCACAATTATCTATGAGATCCACTTTTGGAGAAGTTTAATAGATTTAATAAAGGGGTGTCCTATCTCATGACAAAGTGCCCAGATTGTTGTTAGATTAGTGCCAGTAGATGCAAAATGGCTACGGTATTTTACAATTGTGGTCATAATAGAAATTATGACAAGTATTGACGCAGTTATGGTGGTTGCAAATTTGTCACCTTAAAACCCTAGTTTCATTTTGACCAACCTTTTCGAGGAACACACCACCTTTGTTGCCTGAGGGTTTTGGTTATTTAGGAAGAGTAAGATTAGTGAATGCACATGGTGAGGAACACCTTGCACATAGGGCTAAGATTTGTGTGTTTTAAGGATATTTTAAAAGGAGTGTTGGCATGAGAAGGACAAATGACACATCAAGCTTTCATACTTGATCAAAGAAGCTTATTTCAAGAGGATGTGTTGCTTAGGAGGATGACAAGTAGCATCAAGCACTCAGTCAAGGACTTGGTTTTGCATATTTTATCATTTTTGGAGAGTGACTTGCCTTGAGAGGCTCATAATCTTATATTTTAATATAATTCCTTGGAGGAAGGATGGATAACTTTCTCAATAATATTTTACTGTAAATTAGTTAGGGAGAAAAGCTATAAAAGGAGTAGCACCCCTCACTTACAAGTCAGAAGTTCAAGTGGAGAGAGATCCCCTAGAAGGCCAAAGACATTGTCATTTTTAGGGAGAAGGGCGAAAGCACTATTGGTGAAGAAATGTTTATCTTGTTGGGCTGTTGATCACAGTCATGCTAGGGCTGCCATATCATTTTCAGCTGGTATATTTTTGTTGTTTCAAGATTTTTGTGGGTTGTTTTGGGGTATTAGAGAAGGGTTTTAAGAGAGATATTTACCCCTCTAAATCCTAGATATAGCCAGAATTGTTAATGAAGATAAAAGGTTGTTGTTTACTCAGATTTTTTATGACTGTTGGCTGCTCTCTTTACTTCGATGGTTATATCATATGCTGGTTGCTTTTGAGTTGGATATGAAATGTTATTGTTAAGAGTTTTTTAGTTCTATGCATCAATGTGGTTGATTGGAATGGTAATGTCTATAACTTGCTAGTTTTTCCTTGACATTCCAAGCTTCTTCATCAAGTTAGGTTTTTCCTCTGTTTGCCCAAAGGACAAGGCACTCAGCCTGGCTTGTCTTCTCATCTTTTTCCCTAAACAAAATCATAAATTTCTGATTTGTCAAATCTGAAAATTGTTATTGGGTTTAAGCAGATATTTGACAAATCTTATGAGGGAAACCCCCCTTGTGCTGGAGGAGAGCTGGCCTAAAGTGAAGGGAGGTTCTACTGAGGTGACAATGGGTAGAACTTCCAAGAGTTGCCCTAGGCTTTGTACTTGGACGATTTGGACTAATCTTATGTGCAAATCTAGGAGGTAAAAAGCCCCATTAAAGCACCATCAAGAATCTCCTCCACCATAGGCTCTTATGTCCATGGTCAATAAGATGCCTACCAAACTAAATCTCCATCCACCTCTAACCCTCTAGAGCACAATTTCTACCACCAATGACCTCACTAGGTACGTCGAGGAGTAATATGGCACTCACTATGGTGGATGATATGTCATGACTTCTCTATGTATGATGATTGTGGTTGATCATACATTCTTGAACCTCTATGCTATTGCCCTCCATCTAATTCTTTTTTAGGAGCTTGACCAGAGATGCCTTAGCGCTAGAGGCCAAGCTGGTTTTCGACCCGCCTATCAGACCATTGATCACATCCTCACACTCTTGGCCATCATTGAGGATGCACAACATCGCTCTTCGAAAGTCTATTGTTATTTCGTAGACTTTTGAAAATCCTTCAACGCAATGCCACGAGATGGCCTTTGACTCAGTGCCACAAGATGGTTTATTCCATACTTAAAGATATTATCATTTCCGAGACTCTCCTAGCAACCAGCATGCACCTTTACGAATTTGTCCCGAGTCACCTCTACACAACACACGGAGTGCCATAATTTCATGAAGAGTATGACTGGGGTCAAGCAAGGGTGCCCGTTGTCTCCCTCCTTGTTTGGTATTTACATTGATGAGTTGGAATCATTCCTTCATGCACATATCCAAGATGGTGATGGGTGTTTCCTCACCCATCACCATCTTGTTGTGATTTTTGTTCTTTTGTTGATGATGTGATCCTCCTGGCACCTTCCCCGAAAGGTTTGTAGAGACATTTGGATGCACTAACCCTCTTCTATGACCTTTTCCAATGAACCATCAACTTAGGTAAAACCAAGGTTATGATCTTCAATGGGTCAAAAAAGGTCTTCTCATATCACCATTTCTTTTTTAGAGGGGAGGAGATTGAGATCACCAGTTCCTACACATACTTGGGGATTTAATTCTTAGGGCCTCATTTAAATTTAAGACATGCTCTCCATCCCTAGGTCAATAAAGGATATGGATCCTTAGTTCGACTCAAGAGAGTGCTTTCGTCATCACTTCGAGGACATCTCATCCAAGATGTCTCTCATGGATTCCATTATCCGACCCACAGTGCTTTATGGTTCAAAGGTTTGGGGGCCTTGTTTGTTGGATTTTGGCTTGGCTTTGGTTGAGAGGGTATAGAACCTTCTCCTTCAAAGCTTCATCAGATGCAAACAAACAATCTCCATGCCCATCATCCGTGCTAAGTTTGGTGCCTACCCCCTTGGCCTTGAGACTGTGTTTAGCCTAGTCTCACTCCTCCATTGGGTCTGAGGCTAAGTGGACACAAGGGAAGGTTGGGATAGATACTCGTACTTAGCCTATTGTTGCTTTGGCTAGTCCCTCCAAATGCGTACACGGTTGGTTTGCGAGCGTTTCAAATCTTTTGGCATCTATGGGTATCTCAATGGATCACCTCCCCTCGTTTAGATATTCACTTGATGCACCTGGCCACCTCCTACCTACTAGGCATGAGTTGAAAAGGATTACTAGAGACAACATCTATAGGTAGTACACACAAATCACTTGGACAAATCCATCAGGCAAGTTACGCCAAAAGATGGCCCTTTATACAAAGCATTTCGTGGAGCCGAGAGATGGACTTATTGTCCAACCTCCATACACTTGTTGTCACTAGATGCATGTTATCTGTATCCCCTTAGGCTAGTTCAAATTGGGTTCACATAGGCTTCGACTTGAGGCAAACCACGAAATCTGTTATAATTTTAAAAGTTGCAGTTATCTTCTTTAACATTCATTAACAATTGCATGTAATAGGATCACTAAAAGATAAACAATCACAAAACACAAGATACATCCTGGGAAACCCTCGTGGGGGAGAAAACCCAACAACCAATTATTCAGTATAGATTCCTTCAACCAGTACAATGTCACATTATAGCTCTCCACAAATAGACCAAGACCAAGATACCAAAGACCAAGAAACCAAGACCTCCTGTGCTAGACCTCCTATGCTATGCTCCAAATATACAAGAGAAGGCGAGTTGTGTGTGTATACAAATGAGAGGAACTCGACCTCTATTTATAATTTATACACATAACTTGACTCCTGAAAGGACGCAACCCTAAGAGGGGTTGTTTTGACTTTTACAATAAGGATAACAATAAAATAATAATTTATTTTGAGTCGATTTATACAATAAGATTACAATAACCTTCTCGAGGTTTGACCAATACAAATACAAAAGAATATCGTCCGTAGTTACATCAAAATATCAACACTCCCTCTTAACTAGGAAGGTATTCTTTGTTGCCACACGAACTCGTGACCATTGACCGTTGAACATATGAATCTATACATCATCGGATATCCATAGTACAACATGACTTCACAGCCAATGCATCCAAAGCCTATGGGTAGCTCTCAAATAGCTTCAACATGTCACCATGACATCCACTACCCCGCAATGCATTTGTACCTCATCATGTGCACCCCTGTGACTTCACAGCCAATGCATCCAAGGCCTGTGGGTAGCTCTCAAATAGATACAAGTCCCCAGGACATCCACTACCTCGAATGCATTTGTACCTCCTCACTCCCTCTGAAGAGGGACCACGCCAAGCTTGTCCCTGAAGTTCTCAAACTTCATCCTCGACAGTGGCTTGGTCAACACGTCCGCAACCTGCTCCTCGGTAGTCACGTACTGGAGCCTCATTGCTCCCCTCTGCACCATATCCTTGATATAGTGATATTTGATCTTGATATGCTTCGACCTGTCATGGAACACCAAATTCTCTAACAAATTCATGCAACTCTGGTTGTCACACCACATGCAGGTCACCTCCAATTTGAGACCAAATAACCTAGACAGCAACTACCAAAGCCACACTGCTTCTCTACATGTTGCACATGCTGCCACATATTCAGCCTCAGCCATACTGAATGCTACACATGACTGCTTTTTGTTGCGCCATGAAACCATACTAGAGCCCAGACTGAAGCAACATGCCGAAGTACGCTTCCAATCAGGAATATTGTCGGCCCAATCTGAATCTGAATATCCATCTAACCCGAACTCATGGTCTATCACATACTTGAGACCATAATCCACTGTACCCTTAAGGTACCTTATCACATGTTTTGTTGTGACCAAATGAACCTGCATGGGCTGCTTCATACACTGACTCAGGGTGTTCACAGCAAAACATATATCCAGTCTCGTGTTCGTCAAGTACATCAACGAACCCACCATCTACCTGTATAAAGTAACATCCACAATCTCTGAAGTCGTATCCTACAACAACTTCAGATTTGATACCATAGGTTTAGTCATTGCCTTGCAATCCAACATCCTGAACCTCTTCAGGATTTCCACTGCATAGTCCCTTGATTCAGAAAGATCTAATCCTGTCTCTGCCATACCTCGAGACCCAAAAAGTAATGCATCTTCCCGAGATCTTTCATCTCAAACTTAGTAGCCAGTTTTCTCTTACACTCTGAGATGAGATTTTCCACATCTGTTGGAAACATGTTATCCACATAAAGCAGTAGTATTATCGGACCATCATCCACAACCTTAAAGTAAAGGTTAGGATCTGCACTTCTCTTTGTAAATCCTAAGCTCGTCAGAAAACTGTCGATCCTGGCATACCATGCTCTGGGTGCCTGCTTTAATCCATATAAATCCTTCTTCAATCTGCACACATGCGTCTCCCTGTCATGTACCTCGAACTCTTGTGGCTGCTCCACATATACTTCCTCCTTTATTTCACCATTCAAGAAGGTTGTCTTCACATCCATCTGATGCACCTTCCATTTCATTATTATGGCCAACGAAAGTATAGTCCTGATCAAGGTATATCTCACTACGGGAACAAATGTCTCCTCCTTCTGAGAGAATCCTCGAGCCACAAATCTAGCCTTATACTTTTCAATACTGCCATCAACTGCATGTTTCATTTTGTAGATCCATTTTGAATTTACTATTGATTTCTCCTTCGGT